>JPKC01002514.1:0-38061 GCA_000750925.1 Pseudogymnoascus sp. VKM F-4518 (FW-2643)
CTCCTCCTCAACTCCTCCACCCCCCCAAAATTCCCCCTCTCACACTCCCCCCTAATCTGCACAATCGCATCCGCCACCTCGCCCGCACTCCCATCATCCACCGCAACCTCGAATTCATCAAGCATAACCTGCACCAACATCGCTTCCACATCCTCCTCGTCCACCTCAGCGCTCGAGGTCACGTACTCGGAGATCGCGCCGCCGAACCAGTCGCGCTTGTCGGAGGAGGAGGGACCGCCCCAGTTGTTTTGCACGGCGAGGGTTAGGGCGGGCCAGAGGGCGAGGGAGAGGGAGATTCCGAGGTCGAGTTGTGCGGATTTTTGCTCTGGGGGGGGTTAGTGCGGGGTCCTTGTGGTGGTGGGGGAGCTAGGAGGGAAAGTACCTAGGGTTGGTTCTCCCGAGGAGAAGGGTTGGGGAGCCATGATTGGAATGTGATGGATTCGATGGCTTGATCGAGAGATTGAATTGTGAAGCGTAGGAGTTTGGGCTTTATGCGCTGCGTCTACGGAGTCGAATTGTTGCTGTCTATCTGCGAAATTTCAAAAATTCGAGATTACCTAATCGAGCCCCTCGCACGTGCCGCCCGCAACGTCTAATCGCCGTGTGTGGGGCACGGACCAGGGGTTGATACGGAATGTATGACGTCGACGGTCTCGGTCGGGAACAGTTCCTTGTCCTGCGGGATCAACGCTGGGTGTCTCTGCCAGATGGAGAACTGGGAAATTCTTTTGGGACAGATGTATCGATTAAGGTGGCTTAGATTGGCCTCGGCTGCTGCGTGATATAAAGTCTCTTTGTTCGCTGTTTGATTGGTGCGAAGCTGGTAATATTGTTTTGTTGACGGAGACGCAACTTTTTACTGTCTATATTCTGAACAGCGAGTGTTTGTTTGAGTCGATGCTCTGTTGGGATTATTATACTGGCTAGGAGGAGAGGATATCAACTTTTACCACGGCTGTTCGAACTTCGCTGTTATATACTTGGCGCCATGCCTTTCAATACCGCGACGGTGGGCACGGCAGTTACGCCTATTGTCATTGCTACCCTTTTTTCTCATGTACCACCCTACTCACACCCAAATAATACAGTATGCTAACTTCCCCATCAGTACCTCAATCGAAAAAAGAGCAAGACCCGGGCCCTCAAACCAACAGCTCACATCTCCTACGACGAAGGCCTCGCTCTAATCCGGCAATTCCTCCTCTACGCTTCCCACCACACCGTCGAAGATCTCCAGGGCTTCACCTCACAGAAAGTTCCCAATCCAGCATGGGTAAAGATCAAGGAAGTCAAGATCCCCCAGGTGCAGATCGCCGAAGCCGCCACAACCATCCAGACTCAGCTCGGCCCCGAGGGCATCGAGCAGGTCGGTGGCAAGACATGGTGGCAATGGCGACGCCCCGACAGCGAGCTGAAGGCCGAGTGGATCGAGATGCGCGCCGACTACATGGCGCGCAAGAAGACGGCAGATAAGGGGCGCCGCGTCATGTTCTACGTGCACGGCGGCGCCTACTTCTTCGGCAGCGTCGACGTGCACAGATACCAGCTGCAGCGGCATGCGCGCAAGCTCAACGCCCGCGTCTTTGCTCCGCGGTACCGTCTCGCGCCGCAGTTCCCGTTTCCGGCGCCTCTTCAGGACTGCCTTGCTGCGTACCTGTATCTGTTGGACTCGGGGCAGGATGCGTCGACTATAGTTATGGCGGGTGATTCGGCGGGAGGAGGCATGGTCCTTAGCTTGCTGTGTATTCTGAGGGATCAGGGATTGCCGCTGCCGGCGGGTGCGGTTCTCATATCGCCGTGGGTGGATCTCACGCATTCGTTTCCGAGTGTGGCGGGGGATAGTAAATTTGACTACGTGCCGCCTCACGGATTTCATCAGCGTCCGTCGCCCTCTTGGCCGCCTCCAAACTCTGATGATATCGATGCCATAATGGAGGCTCTGGCGACGCAGCAGGCAGAGAAGCTGAAGCAGGCTCCTGGCAATGACCGAGATTCGATTATAGGATATCACGTCCAGGACTCGTCAACAGGAGACCAAGGTCCAGCCGCCACCACTCGACTTGCCAGCGTACCTGGAAAGGGGCCCAACATTTCTGTTGCCGTCGACGGGAAAATCGTCGAGGTGATTGACCAGATTCATATGTACACTACTAACGCCCTTCTTTCGCACCCCCTCGTTTCGCCTGCCCTTCAACCTTCTCTCGGCGGTCTCCCTCCTCTCCAAATCCTCACCGGCGGCGGCGAAATCCTGCGCGACGAACAAATCTACCTCGCCCACAAGGCAGCTAACCCATCTCTATACCCACCCCCAGAAGCCTTCCTTAGGGATAACCCGCTTGCCCGGAAGCAAATTAATGCCTGGAAACCGACAAACGTGCAGCTCCAGGTCTGGGATGACCTTTGTCACGTCGCTCCAACCCTCTCATTCACACGGCCCGCAAAACACATGTACCGCTCGACGGCGCAGTTCAGCGCGTGGGCGCTCGCGCGCGCTCAGAAGCGCGAGATCGAAATCCTCGACGACGACGCAGTGAGCGTCATCTCGCGGTCCACGTCTGAAGACGGCGTCTCGTCAGTCGAAAACCAGCTGGCAAAGGGCGCAGTGGGGAAGGCAGGCGACCCGTTGCCACACTTCAGGCACCACATGATCCGACAGCGCGTGGACCGACACGGCAATATCTTTGAGCTCGCGCCCGCGTCCGAATTGCCGGGGTGCACGATGCCGCGCGAAGACATTGGGAGCGTCAAGCCCGGGCCGGCGCGGCGTTGGATGGCGGCGAAGGCGAAATTTGACCAGCGCTTCGCGCGTCAGAAGCGGAAGGTACAGAGGCGGCGGATCCGCGAGATGGGTGAGGGCTACGAGGTGTTTGGCGGAGAGATTCCGCCGCCGAGCGCGCTGGCGGGGCGCAGGGTGAAGGGGAAGGAGGCGGCGGAGCGAAAGAGGAGGACGGGGTGGGGACTGGGGATGTGGAGCTTGTGGGGCTCCGAGCATGATAAGCAGACTATTCAGCGCGAGTTGCAGGCTTCAGAGGTGGATACGGCGGCTGCTTCGCCGGGGGATGGGGCAGGGGCGGCGACGCGGGGTGATGCGCTGGGGAATTCGGCGCTGCCTGTGATTGATGATGCGATTCAGCTTGAGGAGCGGTCGCGGAGCCGCGGCTACTCGCGCAAGATTTCGGTTATGGACAGGAACCAGACGGGGGAGCGGGATGTGAACGAGGATACCCCTGCTGCTGATCTGGTAGCCTTGCAGGCGCCGAACGAGAGGACGGTGGTGAATCAGTATCTCACTCCTGAATTCGCGGCTAGGAGGGGTACTGCAGGTGGCGCGGCGAACGAGGAGAGAGATGGGAAGCCTGTGAGGCCGAAGGCGGGCGGTGAGGCATTCCCGTTTAGCGTGAGGGCGGCGGAAGGGGAGAGGCCGGAGAGTGCGGCGAGTATGGCTACACTGATGAGTGGGATGGGGGTTCGGCCTGTGGGGGAGGTGGTGGACAAGGAGGAGAGGTAGATGCTGGGAGCTGTGTAAGATTGTATAGTGTGAATATCAGATACCAAAAGCTGTTGTAAATGTTATGGAATATCACCACAAACTTCCTGGTGTCACTCTGTAACGCGTATGTGAGGTTTAAACATTGCTTGGTTGTCTCTAGTGTAAAAAAATATTAGCTTTTAGTTACTTCATCCCTCATCCCCCAAGATGGAGAGGAAAGTAATAATCTTGAGGGCATGCTGACGGGTGTGGCTACGGGTATTATTGGAAACACCTTCTCTAGGCCATCTTCTCGCGGTAGCGTATTCTTCGGTAGTGCATTTTTAGCCTCGGGCTCGAGGATAGAGATAGCAGCTGAGCGAGTAGCGGTTCGGAGGAAATATAGAGCGCAGACAGCGGTGCCGTAAGACTCTTGAAGGATCTGGAGAAACTCCAGGCTTTGCTGGATTCCATCGGGCCCGGCTCGTTGCGTGGCGGATATTGTTGACTTGACGACTAAAATATGGACCATGACAGCTGTCACAACGGTGCCACCTGCTGTCGTTGATGAGTGCGGAAGCAGACCAAGCTGATAGACATTCTGATTAACGCGAGTGATCTCTAGAGTGACATCGCGGACAAGGCGCTGGGGGGTTCGCTGTTGACCCTATTAGCTACAATAACCCCAGGACAGGCCACTATTTAGTGTTTATGTCCATGCAAGACACCAATGGCCCCGTAGTACAGAATGTGAACGTTTACCTTAGCTATGATAAGACAACGGTCTGCAATATCGTACTTTTTCTTCTTTACAGTCTCGTACTGCAAATCTTTCGGTGTTCATAAGCCATCTCTCGATATTTCTAGCGCAGCTGTCCATATCTTCCTTCATATAGAGCCTAGCTGTATATGCCATTTTAGATATCCTAAGAGTCGCCATTAATCTTTCGGCGATTGGCGAAGATCGCGGAGACAATGTGACAAATACAAACACAATTTTGTGTGTTCTATTCATAGAAACGCCAGTTCTTCTTAACGTGCTATATCTCCCGAATAAGTGCATTCCAAATACAAGGCTTCATCTAGCAGCGAGCCGATATTGAAGTCATCTAATGTAAGCATAAAAACGTTGTAGTAGGTCAATCTTAATGGGTGTGTCCTAATGCTACTGCAAATGTTTGTTCACGGCAAAAACTAGTCCACCATAAACGTCCCCATATCTTTATCTTATCCTTTCCAACATTGGATTCGACTGGATCGAGATGAAGGCCAATAGTAAGTCCCAAAGAGATTTCTGTACCACCAGAACCAAGGGTCCCTTTTCTCATTTATCATCTACTCTAGGGTGCTGCTCAAGAACCAAAAATAAATACTCTGCTACTACCGTATGATCTTGCGGATGCTGTGGTATGATATGTGCTTGCCATGCGTGTCTGGCTTAGGGTTAAGGGGTGGATGGGTCTAGGAGAAGGCAGTGGGTAGTTATCTAGCATAGTATTGCAAGTATATCATAAAAAGATCGACGTCCCTGGGATCTCAAAATCATCCCCTTCTCCATTTAAGCTACGGGGGTAATGATCTATGGCCGTACAGCTAGTCTATGGGGTGCCTGCACCTCTGAGAAACATGTGACCTGAAGCTATCGAGATCAGCCATCTGATTAGCCGCCCATACTGACAAGTATGGCGCGTCAGTAAGATATGCCTGTCATATAAGCGAACGGCGCAGCAGCGGCCTTTTTGTACAGGCAGATGAAACGACATTCCTACTCCTACTACATAAGCATCTCTTTGTCTAACCATCCAGCGAACGTCATCATTTGCAATGGCCCGAACAAAACAAACTGCCCGCAAGTCGACGGGTGGCCCGGCCCCGAGGGCACAGATCTGTGGCAGTTACCAGCCTGTATGCTATCGCTTTGATTACGGGAACGTTCCATTACAACATGCTGCCTCGAAAGAAGGTGTAATTCCTAATACAGCAATGGTGGCTTCAAATGCAGAAATGCCTTCAGATGCTCAAATGAAGGTGTTCTCCACTCCGGACGTTCTTGTTATTATTCTGTCTCAGCTTCCTCACTCCTCCCTGCTCACAGCTAAACGGGTTAATAAAGCATGGGCGAGCCTGTTCGAAAACGTCGAAATCAAAGCTTCGTTATTTGAGTGTCCTAGGCCTAAGGAATCAGCTCTATATACCGAGATATATTCCGATCTATTGATGAAGAAGTTCTTAAGCCCTTGGCCAACCAACGGAGAGGAGTATGAAAACAATCACCTCGGTTGGCAATGGCGACAACTTCTCATTTGCCAACCCCCAGTCGAAGCCCTAGAAGTTGTTCAACAGATCGACCAACGTGGAGGCGGTATTCTAGAATTCCGCACTATCATCCCCCGTCCCAACGGCTTGCGGATGGGTTTTCTATACGACGCAATCAGATATTGGCATCAAGTAGAACAAAGCCCCGTTGAGCTCCTTTGGGATAGGAAAACGGGAGACCTTACCAACAGTATGCATTTTTATCCCGATGGTCCTAGTTATGGTCCTAGCTACAGGACGTTGGAGGATAAGCCTTGCGTCACTATCTGGGGAAAGAAGAGTGTGGATTGTGGACAATCTGGGGGGCTTACCTATGAGCACTACCGATCTGGGCGTGGTAACATGGATCCACGAAAGCTGAGAGCTCGGGCTATAAAGAGCGGTGATGAGAGGGTGGAGTTTAGTATGTCGGAACCTAAACTTGTAAGCATTGATTTGGGGTTACTCTTTGATTCTATGGAAGAAGACGAAGAAAATAGAGAGGATGAAGACAGTTAGACAAAACCGGCTTAATAGTGTGAATATCAGATACCAACCGCTTTTTAAAATGCTACGAAACGTTGCTACAAACTTCTTAGTGCTACTCTGTAACACGCATATCAGGTTCAAATATTGCATAGCTGTTTCAAGCGCAAAACCTGCAGGCTTTTCGTTACTTTCCTTCTACTATAGATAAGCATTGTCTACTTTGTCTACGCCACTTCAAGCAGAGTCATCGATCCAAGAGTCTCATCACGAAAAGTTGCATATATGTTTCAAGGTACTCTTTCAATCCCCCTATTTCAAGCTATTTTCTCTTTTCTCTTCACTCTTTCCATCCCCCTATTTCAAGCCCCTTTCTCTTTTCTCCTCACTCTTTCCATCCCCTTATCTCAAACCCTTTTCTCCTCGTCTGCAGTCTAACAAACATCACACCCCCCTACTGGGGGTGGCCAGACCACTCGGCGTTCCCATTCCCGTCCCAAACCCCCCATTCCTAACCGGCGTCCCCATCCCCGTTCCCATCCCCCCATTCCTCGCCGGCGTCCCCATCACCGGCGTCGCTGTCCCACCGCCATTCTTCGAAGGTGTCGCAACCTCGCCTCCCCTCCCAGGCGGTCTAAACCCGCATTCTCTCCCCACCCTATACACATCTGCCAACACTTCCTCCAGCACGCCCGCTTCCACAAACTCCCGCCACTTTCCCCACAGCCGCAGCGCCGTACGTGCATCTTCAATACTGTCATGCACTACGACCTGGATATCCTCCTTCAGCAGCACCCAGGCCAGGAAAGCCAGACTTAGCTTCCTTAATCTTGCCGCGACAAAGAATAACTCCGCTGTGTCAATCACCTGCGCCTTCGGGACCTGGATATTCACCACACGGAAATCCTGTTTAAGTCCATGTCCCAAGAACGTCACCGACAAGTTGACAAGGATCCAAAGGCGCTTATACGCCGTCTTCAGACTCACTAAACTATGCGGGCTCGTCCTTGGATCGAGGTCGCCAGCCTGGATACCGGAGTAACTAGTCAAATAATCCACAATCGGCTCGCGGCTCGCGATGTAATCGTCGATCAGCGGTGTGGCGGGCGGCAGGGAGGCGTCGAGTGCTGTGGGCGGCGCGGGCCCGCGGACCACCGAGACGCGAGCTAGGGCGTATACGATGGGTCGGATGGTGGCGCGGTCGCCGTCGCTGTTGATTTCGATCTCAGGCTGGCGAATGGAGACGAACTCGGTGTCGAGGGCTAGGATGGTGCCGTGCGTGGGGCGCTCGGTGAGGGGGTTGAGAGGGGTGTGGGAACGAGGGGCCGAGGGGTTGGGGCTGTGTGTTGTTAGTCGTGGGAAAAAAGGGGGAGAGAAAGAGGGCATACCCAGATTCTTGGTAGAGGAGGGAGGTGTCGAGGTTCGATTTCCAAGAATCATCGACGTGGTTGTTTGCTGATTTGATTTGGAAGGTGAGGACTGAGGGGAGTTTCCAGGCTGGGTTAAAGGAGAGGGCTTCCTCGCGCTTGGTGGGGCGGACGAGGAAGTCGTTAAAGAGGTGCCAGCCATCTTCGCCGGGCGCGGTGGGCATCGAGTGCGCCACTATGTTTTGTTAGTAAGGAGTTTTCATGCCACGGGGGCAAACGTACCATTCACGACAGATACGAGATGCGGCTTCTGGTGCTGCCCACTGTCCACATCGGCGGCGACGCCAATCAGGGAGTACACGGTAATATTGTGCATCCCCCTCTGTAAGTGCAACTTCAAGTCTTCGCCCTCATAGCAGAAGAACTGGCCCTGCTCAATAATAACACCAATCTCATCCGGAAGCCATCCCGGTGTCCCCCACAACTGCTTCGCCTCCGGGCTCAGAATGGCCGCATTAAGAATCAGCACAGGTGGTACGTTGTGGATGGTCCTGCGGGTCGCGAGCGACTGATAACGCTGGCAGCGGCTGCACCAGCCGCGGCTAGTCGTCTCACGCTCGATACTCGACTTAAGGACCTGCGAAAATGAGACCTTAGGCGCACGTACGTTGCGCCCAGCGGATTTGGGGAGGGGGTAGATGAGCTCGTTCACAAAAGTTGTGCCGGGTCGCGTGTGCTCGCTGCGGCAGTTCATGCAGCGAATCGCCGTGGTCGCGGGTGTGGCCAGGAGCTGGCCGAATGCGTCGGAGTGAGGCGCAATGCTCTTGTAGTCCTGCGTCATGCGGTCCAGTAGGAAGCGATTCAGACCTTGAAGCATAGTGGTCAAAGAGGCACCTGGGGCATCCTCTTCTAGTAAGGCCAGGCGGGCAGCTTCGGGGTGGTTGCTGAGTACTTTTAGGAGGTTTGTCGCCTGGCATATAGATCCCTCTGCTTTTTCGAGCATGTCGAACAAGAAGCCCATCTCGCATAGGAGACAGGTCGGGTTGGCGCAGGACGTCGCGGTATGTTGTAGGGTTATATTTCTGATCAGCGGAGTAAAATGCAATACTTGCAGAATGGGGTTGGCGTAAGAATTTGATATATGAATCTCGAGACCAGAGTATTTGGTCTTGTTATAGAACCTATGGTTGTAAGTATCCGTCAGGCCGAACAGGATGATGTGCAAACTTACCCAAAGTCAAAGTCGTCAACCCCGAATTTACTATACTTTATCTCCACATTACGATACATAACGGGCACATCTGCTTTCAAACTCGAAAGTTCAGCTGCACCCAGCGCATCTGCAACATCACTGATCCGACGGTCCATCGTGTTAGAGTTTGCAGATTCACGAGCTTTCTCGCTCAAGAATTTCGGCGCTTGGAGGCTGGCAGTAGACTTATCTGGCGTCCGGGTGTCGCCGACTTGGTTACGCCTTGTGGTTTTGGTATTGCGGCCGTATGCTCCCCAATCGATTGGGGTGAGACCTGCGAGGAACTGCGGATCAATCTTTGACGGAGGTGCTCCCACATCAGATATAAGATGTGTGGGCCAAGCAGAAAGCAGCTGCTCCCTATAATATGGCATTCCTACAGTGTTGATAGGCCTACGCCAGGGAAATATTAGTTACATGTATGCACAGTAATGGCAGAAGACTCACGTCACAGTGTCCCAATCCATACGTGAATGCTCCTCTTCTGGATCTGCAAATTCAACAGGATTGCTGAGCTCAGCAAAGCGAATCCGTGAAGGCGAGCCCCAGAGGTGCACATTGCACTCTGCATCAGATAAGGCAATTGCTTCGCCTGAAGGTGCAATCTCTATCATCGTCAAGTACGTCAGTATATTAGCCTGTCGAACATTACTAGTATTCACGTTCATCAGGTCTACTATGTGCATCTGACCCAGTTGCGAGACGACGATGCTTGTAGTCGACATCCTTGGATGCATGCGGACGTAGGCTGCCCCTGCTGGAAAGGGGATGGGTGGTAGGGAGACGAGGTTTTTGAGGTCGAAGACACCGACAAGCGGGTCTAGCATATATGACTGGCCCTGGCGGAGCGAGTATCCGCAGGTAACAATAAAGTCATGTTGCGCATCTAAATCGCTGATCATCGATGTGTGGGCGTTCCAGGTTTTGACCACGTTGAAACTAATTGGGTCGAGGATGTTTACCGCCCCTTTCGTAGTCGCGGCGCAGATATAGCGACTTCGCTTCATAATCGTATATTGATCAGGGGTTTGGATCTAAGCTGTCAGGGTCATATCTTGCATAGTGGAAAGAATACCTACCTCTTTTGTTATTTCCCCTTTGTTGACATCTATTATAAACATCTGGTCTTGAAGGCCAGCAACGATGATTTCATTGGTGCCCTTCGAAGTAAAACTCATACAGCGCAGATCTTTCATATTGTCATGCCTATATATCCCACGTCAGCAATTCGTTCATTCGGAGTATGTTGGTAGAATAGACCCATACACTATGTGCCACAATGGAAGCCCACGCCTGGTAGCCATGTGGACACTCTTCGTCCCCAGAGCTATAACGCCCTTGTCGTGAAAGAGCAGCTGCCTCACTGGCCCATCGCCAGAAGGGTGCGCTCGAAAGGATGTATGTTTCTGTAGCTCGGAGCTATAAAATGAGGTGACTCGGCCCTATACCATCCCATGAGTTAACTTCATTAGATTGCGGGAGCACTGATTCATACGTAGTCGTTGCCGACCCAAAACAGCTCTTGCATGGTGTCGAACGCCATAGTTGCGACTGGCGTAGGCACGGCATGGCGACCCGGTGGAGGGAGCGCAAGGCGCGCAACCTATATCAGATAATATTAGCTATCCGTTCGAAGGTAGAAAGTCGAAGCTGTCAATCGAGCCGCTTGCGCCCCGGCGGGGTTGTTGAGGACGCGCTTTGAAGGGCTCGACAAAGGCGGTGTCGGCAATCCAGAGGAGTGCAAGGAGAAACATCATCAAAAGTGATTCATACCTCATCCCAGTCCCCATCCATCTATTACAGCTTCTCGTACTGCGCGTCTTACACAGACATTGTCAGTGAAGCTATGGTTACTTACACGCGTGAATGTTCGAGGTCTCCACATGAGGCGGCAGTAAAGGCCATTTTGGAGGGCGGTGAGGAGTTACAGGTGGGACATGGTGTGGAGTGACTCGAGACGTGTTTCTGATATAAGGATTATTAAGACTCCTACGAGCATTCTTGGCCACTTAAAATTTTCACCAGTTTATGATAGCAGATCCAGTGTGGAGTAGGTCATAATTACTAGATTGAATCCGTTCGCTGAATTCATTACACGTGGCCAATGTAAGTTAAAACGCAGCCACTTTTGTACGGCCGTGAACCACAGAATATGTGTACTGTAACTTTGCTTTTAATCTATCATATATGCATAATCCCTTTCATGAAGCTACAGTTCTCCAACCTGTGCCCCTCCGCCTCCCTCTTTTCCCGCTCGGCCGTCAATAGTCTAGGTCGTCAGAAAATTACGTTATACTTTAAGCTGCTGTTGACTGGTCGGTAATGAGCTTCGTGATCTTGCCGATGGCAATTGTTTGACCCTGATGACTGATTAGTTTCAAGGTCGGCATCTTATAAGTTGGATAAACATACCTGGTCTCTCAAAGTAAAACGGCCCAATTGAGGATAGTCCTCGAACCTCTCCACGCAGACGGCCCCTGCGCCTCCGATGACTTCCATACGCGCGATAATGCTCTCCCCCCTCTTAGCATGCGACGGTGGTACCTTTGACTTGCGCCCAGTGCCCTTCTGGAGCTTGTGCAGCAGGGCTGCAAAGGTGACCTCCTCGATCGCCGAATGGACGTGCATCACGCAGTTAAAACCCGCAGAAAGAATGCTCTTAAGGTCAAGAATGCGGATTTGAGCCTCGAAGGCAGTGACGCAGTGAACGAGACGCTTTGGCGAGCACAGCACAAAGCCAGGAAGCACATCTTCCTCCTCAACGCCGCGCAGGCGGACGCGAATCTGGTCTCCTGACTGGGCGATTGAAGTTTCCTCCTCAGTCTCCCCATAAAGGGCCGCAACTTCAACGTTGTTGCGGTTGGGCATAACGACAAGAGACGCCCCCTTTTTAATAACACCAGCTTCGATTTTTCCTTCGACAATGGTTCCCATTTCACGGTATTTGCCGTTGATAGGCATCATAAAAGGGGCGTTAATCTTGCGCTCTAATGCGGACATGTTGTCCAGGTACTCAAGCAGAGATGGTCCATCGTACCATGAGCATAGGTCCTTAGGGACACGGTCTTTAATACCAGCAGTAATCTGCGCAGCAATAGGCATGAAAAAGACATCAGTCTTCAAGTTGTACCCAGTTCCCTTGAGGAAAGCTGCGAGCTTGGTCGTACACTCGGTATAGCGCTCCTTTGACCAGGCCACGGTTGGGTCGTCCATCTTGTTGATAACAACAATCAACTTGTTCACGCCCTGGGTCTTGGCAAGCATGGCATGCTCTCGTGTCTGTCCGCCCTTTTCAAAACCTGTCTCATACTCTCCCTTACGTGCAGAAATAACCAAAATGCCTACATCGGCTTGAGATGCACCTCCAATCATGTGAGGAACATATGTCTTGTGACCGGGAGCATCCAAGATACTGTAGCGACGCTTTTCAGTCTCAAAATAACCACGGCCGACCTCGACAGTCTTTCCTTTCGAACGTTCCTCCTTGGTCAGATCCAAGGCCCAGGACAAATACCAAGTCTCACGACCCATTTCCTTCGCCTCCTTCTTATTTTTCTCCATCGTTCGCTCGTCAACCATACCAGTAGCGTAGAGAATGCTTCCACCAAGGGTAGACTTTCCAGCATCAACGTGGCCGATGAAGATGATGTTTACGTGCTCCTTTCCGTAAATTTCCTTTAATGTCTCTTGGTCGACATCAGCAAGCTGCTCTTTCTCCACGGCGTCAGCCTCCCTCTTTGCCTGCTTCTCGGCGGCAGCGGCGCTAGGGCTCGAACGTCCAGAAGATGGGGAAGGCGAAGTCTTTCCAGTAGCAGCTCCATCGGCTTTCGAGATAGCCTTCGTTGCGGTAGCCTTGCTTCCTGCAGCAGGTGTGGCTTCCTTGGCAGCCTTCGCTGCGTCTTCTTTCTTTGGTTCCTCCTTCTTGACTGCCGGGAGGCCTATCGACAAAACCTTGGCCTTTGGAACTGGTGCGTCGCCTCCGATGCTAAGAACTTTAGGGCCACCCTCCTTGGTCGCAACAGGCTTGTTTAGTGTTCCAGCTGCAGCTGTACCTCCGGGAGCGTCGGAGCGTTTTGCAATAGTTGGCACTTGAGATGGAACGAAAGCCGGTTGTGTGGCTTGTTGCTGCTGCCCATAGCCAGAGTTATGCTGTCCTTTATATTTGTCAGTTATAAAACTCCAAAATAATAGCCTCTAAGTGGCAGACTCACCGTATGTTTGCTGATATCCTCCTTGGTTATAGCCGGCCTGATAGCCACCTTGGCCGTACTGCCCATAGGCTTGCTGTCCACCATACTGCTGCTGTCCTTGAGGCTGCTGGCCGTAGCCTTGGCCTTGGTTTTGGTACTGCTGGTATTGGGCTTGATCATATCCGCCGCCGTATTGTGGATATTGTTGGCTAGGCTGGAAAGTTTGTGCGCCAGGAGTGAATGACGATGCGCCAGGGCGGAACGTGTTGGCTTGCGCGGCGGCGTTGAGGTTCATTTGTTGGGCCTGACGAGCGAGGTTCTCCTCCTGTGCGGCTGGGTCATCTTCCCATGAGTTGAGGTGCGACATTGTGGTCGAGATCGTGATATTCAACGACGGTGAAGTGAAATTGTGCCCCGCACTATGCAAATTGAGGGGCAGAAATGTCGAAATCCACAACTAAAGCCAAGCTCTATAAATCGGTATAATGCGATAATCTTCCACAAGTTATGTATTGAGCACTAGATTGACGATTTGAACAGTAGCCGAGCGTCGAGACAGATTTGTCGTCGAACCTCGAAGTGATCTGTTCAGGTGGCCCAGAAAATTGATGTGTGTCCAACAAATCATATGGATACAACGGCCATGTCGGCCTGATTAGGTCAGCAACTCGACACACGACCACCACCACCCACCTGTAAAATAACAACGGGGTTGTCTGGTGTACGGCACGTTCTTAGGAGTAACCAAAACACCAACGAGCTCCACGCATAAATGATTTTTTTACTATGAATAAATGAAGAGCTAGTCCATGCTGTACACTGCACATATACGCTGAACTGTGAACCTAGTTCATACTCGCCGACTTATTCGCCATGGACGATTTCCTGGGGAAGGCAAGTCGCGCGTTCGAAGTATCATGAAGTTTCTAACATGCGTATAGATCACGCAGCAGGCGATGAACTATGCGATCAGGTCCGGCCCATTTCCTTCATCCGTTTACTCTTCTAATAAAAACAGGTCTGGAATTGCCATAACAAGTGGTTATGCAGTAGGACAGTGCTCGAGGTTCTTAAAGGTACGCTTCCTATCCGGCAAACTCATATATACTGGTACTAATTAGTGGCTGCAGACCGTTGACAATAATGACGAGTTCCACGAACTCCAAGGACTTCAGATCCGGCTGGACAGCAAGATCAGAGTGAGTTAATTAAGTCATGTGATAAACAAGCCAGGATTTCCTGCAGCTATTTTTCTGTTCACAAAGCGGTGACTGAGAAGCTATGATCTAACTGGCAACTACTACAGATTGTTTCACCAGCAATTGACATGATTGAACTGATGTGGGTTGGCTAACCTCCTCGCTTGAATATCATTCTGACCTACAATAGTTCAGCTCGCGGCAATACTTCACTTGAGTCTGCAGTCACTCTGACAAAAGAGTTGCGCTGGGACATACAGTCTCTTGGTGTCCGTCTTGCCAAAGCCGCGAGTGCTGAAGAATCAGCTCGCCGCGGAAACAGTCGCTCCAAACCTCGCCCTGACCACAAGGCTGAACTGCGCTTCATTGTTCAGGATATCAAGCGATTGCTCACTCGCATCGAAGATGCTGTCCCCTTGATCAATCTTGCAATCACTACGTCTGGAGCAAGTCTTTCAACGACGTTACCTGCTACTGTGTCTCCGTCAAGGCTCCTCCAAGCGAGCACGTTCCTTACAGCATGTGATACACGTTACTCAATAGATTCCAGTCGTCCAGTCCAAGTTGGGCCAACCTTTACACTCTCTGTGTACATGCTATTCGCAGGGCATTCCAATAGGCCACATGACGAAAGGGGTCTAAGAGACATGGTCTGGAAGGAGGCCATACATAAGGCAAAGGTCAAATTAATGAGAGGTCCCTTGAGCGATTCGTACGATGATGGCGCCCCAACCGACTTTAAGTCTTCCACCAACGCCGATGGCCTTGGCGATAGTTCTACGGTGGGGACTAGTGAGCAGGACGATAGCTCTGAGCTTCAAATCGCCGGAGAAGGGAAAGCCAATGAGTATTCCTATCGACTGGTAATCGTTGAAGATCTAGATGACAATCGAGTACATACGTACGAAGAGAACGAGCCTCAACCGGGTCCGTTCGAAGATGTAGCCCTTGCAGGTTTAAGAGAGCACTTTCCGATACACCAGATCTCGAAAATTTTCTACGCTGATACTGGCAAAATCCTGAACATCGGCAGCGATGGAGAAACCAATAGCCCTGTCCTTCTTTTGAAGCGTGATGTGAACGCCATCCCTCCACGGCGAATGATGGAGTCCTCTGAACGTGACAATCTGTGGGATGAGCCGTTTGAAAGCGTGGAGGGGGAAGGGAGGCAGTTAGAGGACTCGGTAACGGACGACACAGACACTGACCCTGATGAATCGCAACTAGATATCGACGAACAACTTCGCCGAGAAAACTCGGTTCTGGAGCCAAATGATCCGCCTGAAGCAGACGTACACACAGAAGCGGTGTGGGGCTTCCCCCCTAATTTAGACCCTGAATGGGTAGCTTTCGAAGTATATGTAGGATCCGATGATGACGAAAGCTCGGATGATGGAGAAGAAGAATCGGCCAGGGATTCCGCCTACGCCTCAGTTCGCCCAAGCTCTTCACACGAGCCGCCCGCCGATCCCGATCTTACAAGAAGTTTATCTAATCTTGACATCGGCGGCTCCTCATCAACTGGTAGCCCCAGTCCTGAAAAACGTCGCTACTCCCGCCCACCGCCTGTCCGATCAACGTCGGCAGCACCTTTCGGGCCAGTTCGCTCGTCGCTCTCCCTCCTAGAAATGCTCATTCGTCTCACGGCCCTCCAACAATTCCAGCAAGCGTCCCATCTCTCTATCCCGGACGAACTGCTTAACTTCTTCCTCGAGGAGTCATCCACTACAGGCGCTGGTGGGGATGTCGAAGAGAGACGCCAAAGGCGCTGGGAAGCTAGACAGAAAGTCGGGTTTGACCCGTATGATGAGAGCCCAATAAAACATAGGGGGGAGGACTATCAATATGGGTCTCAGCCGTCCAGCCCAGCAAGAAATATGCGGGGTGGGCCTGGTTTCGATGAATACGATCAATCACCGCTGCCAAGAAGGGGCTGGGAGAGATCTCGAAGCGCAACTCCAAATAGTGGAACCCCAGACTGGTTGTTGCGGAATAAAGAAAACTCGTCGGGTTCTAAAAAAGGCAGGACTTCGGAATTTCCTTCTTCGCCTGGGTCGCCATACATACCGGCACCGAAGGCGTCCCGTCCTCTGGACCGGATCCAACAAGAACGGCGAGGCGCAAAGGGGAGCCCGCTGGGCAGAGGAGTCAGTGTCGAGACTGATTCGAGTCTTGGAACGAGCCCGCTCAGTTCAACTCTCAGTGGGCAATCGAATCTTCCAAAGAATGAATGATTAATGACTGAGGGTTGTCAGCATTATGGGTCGTAGTGTTAAAAAAAATTGTAATAGAGCGGTATTTCAAACAGGTTATTATAGAATTTCAGATAAATGATACCCAGATTTAGCTAACGGAGATCTGGCGTTCCTGTTAAAGCCATCTCGTGAAGTGAGATACATGTATGAAGGTTATGCATAAACATTCGTAAACCATTTCTGTTCTAATGCTTCCCGCGCCGTGATCCTTCGTTCCGGGTTGAAATTCTCCATTTTTACAATAAGGTCTCTAAAATCCTCGTCGATCTATTTACCACCTCCTGTATCATTCTAATATCACAGCAGTGTTTTTTACGTCGCTCACAAAGCGATGGTCTTGAACAAATGGCAGTTTCTATATTTAACCACTTAAGGCTACAAACGCAACGAGTGTCAAAATCCCCTCCCTCTTTTGCCTCGAGATAAGACAGGTCGCTTTCTCCGACTGGGATCAAGGCGATCAGGTGGACCCGACGATTACGTACTTTTGGGTATACTATAAAAGCACAGTCCTTAGCAGCGGTATATCTACGACCTGAACAGCATCAATGCTTCCTCTGCCAGGGGTGTTTCCTCATCATCGCTCTCATCCTCTTCTCCCAGATTCATTTTCTGGCCGAGGAGGGTGCCGAAGAACCTATCAATCGCCTCCGGCTCCCACAACCCTCTATCTTCCGGTGCCATAAAATTCTGCAACTTCTCATGCACCGTAAACTTCATC
Source organism: Pseudogymnoascus sp. VKM F-4518 (FW-2643) (assembly GCA_000750925.1). Lineage (NCBI taxonomy): Eukaryota > Fungi > Ascomycota > Leotiomycetes > Thelebolales > Thelebolaceae > Pseudogymnoascus > Pseudogymnoascus sp. VKM F-4518 (FW-2643). The sequence goes on from JPKC01002514.1 coordinate 17,235, forward strand.
TTACGTCCCTTGCTTGCCCTCGTATCCACATTCTTCTTCGTCCTCGCCTCCTTAGCCGCAGCCCATTGAGCAATTGGTTGGCCGCCGGCTCCCATAGATGGGGCGGATGACGAATCTACCATGCGCTGGTCGACGAGCTCTTTGAGGAGGAGCTGGTAGAAGTCCGCGTCGTCATAAATATTCTCATCTTCGGTGATCTTGGCCTTGACTTGAATGGGAGCGCAAGAGCGCGGCATTTTCGTGCGCTTGATAAGGCGCTCTGCGTTCGAACCAGAGAGCTGCTCAGAGAGGACGTCGACAATAGACTGCTCAGCAACAGTGTTAAGCTTGCGGGAAATGGGAGCAGCAGTTGTGCCGCGGACCCTGGCAGACCACTTTGCGAGTGTTGCCTGGCGTTTCGGAACAGATTGGGACTCGGAGGCTTGGATAGCAGCCCAGATGTCAGAGTTGGACGTCGAGGTATCGATGGCAGTGTGCTTGCGCTTCTTCGAGTTCATTGCTGTCTTGTCAAGCTCAGATCGCATGGCATTCAATGTGTTCAGAAGCTTGACTGCAGCTTCTTCGGCCGCCTTGTACGGTGTCGAAGTCTCGGAGCTTTGCTCCAAAGATGTCATGGAGTTTGTGGCCACAAGTGCCTTTTGGAGGCGTATACGGACATTTAGCAATGAATCGAATGTCTTGCGTTGAGCTTTGACAGCGTTGCCCTTCTCAGCATCGGCTTTCGCGGCCTGAGAAATTGTAGCAACGACAGTCTTTTGCTCTTCACTCATCATCTTACGCAGTTCAGCACGGCGAGCTTGCTCGTCGTCTCCTGCTTCACTTTCATCACTATCTTCTGAGTCGTCATTGTCATCTTCCTCCTCTTCTGAGTCGTCGCCGTCGACCTCGTCCATGTCTTCATCCTCGTCTTGGTCTCCGTCTTCTAACAGCTCTTCTTGGCTTTCGGATCCAGACTCATCAGTTCCATCAATTTGTGCCCCTCCATCTTCAACGTCCTCAGAGTCGATCTCGTCGACATCTTCGTCCTCACTGCCGGACATAAAATCTGCAGCTGTCTTTCTCTTGCTAGGGCCGCCACCTACTGCAACTTTGGGCTTGCCACTTCCACGGAATACAAATTCCTTGAATTTCTCATCATCGCTTTCGCCAAGTGCATCGTCGCTGTTGATTTCTCCATCCAAGTCTTCCGCGTCCAGATCAACAGTATCGGGGTCAATGATACCCTCCAAATCCTGTCCTTCGGTGGATTCCTCGTCGTCGGAGATATCTGAGTCCTCATCATTGTTCAGTAGATCCTTGCGACTAATTCGAGCTCCGGCGTATTGAGGGCCAAGGGCGACTTGGGACGGCTTTCGTAGCTTGCTCTTTCTAAAAAAAACCGTCAGTAAACCATTATATGTGGCAAGCCCAGCACATAGTGTACTTACCCAACGTTCACATAATGCTCCGTTCCCAAATTCTCGTCTTCTTCCTCAGAACCACTCTCATCACTCCCAATCGGTGCCTCATTTTCTTCGGGATCAAAATCTGGGTTGTATTAGTTTCAAGTCGAATTATTGGAAATTAAGCGCATTGCATACCCTTCGGAGCCTTCACTTCCAGCTCAGCAAGTTGCTTCGCAAGCGAACTGCTCTGTCCTTTTGCCATCGTGATGTTGGCTTTGCGATTTTGCGGTTGCTCCTCCCGCCAAAAAGTTCTCGAGAAATTCCTCCAAAACCCCGAAATCTTGGCGCTTCTTCCGACGCTAGCGGCCGCCTCCCTCCGACGCAGCCAACGACATGTATTGTAGTTTATGGCGAAGCCAGGACAATGGCTAGAAATGCATAAATCATGAAACCGCGATTATTTTCGACATTGAGGGCTTTGCAGCATGAAAATCCTTTGGTACGTAGAGCCGATAGCGGTACAGCTTATGGACAAACAATTGACTTGGTAATCAGGGATTGCCGCGGGCTGGGACAATTCCGCGGATGCAGCGAGGGCTACCAGAGCGCAGACGCATCAAGGATGTGAAGAAAGTAATAGCTGTTTCCTCAGCCAAAGGCGGTGTTGGCAAGTCCACCATTGCAGGTATTTTTTAACTACACTTTTTAAGTAAAGTGCCAAATTTTGATTGCAGATTAGTAAACCTCGCGCTTTCATTTGCTCGCAGTGGCCTTCGCACCGGCATTCTGGATACAGACATCTTTGGGCCCTCGATACCCACTCTTCTCAATCTCTCTGGAGAGCCACGCCTGTCTTCAAGTATGCATTCCAAAAACTTAATCGCTAAAGAAGGAAAAGTCTAACGGTTATCAGACAACCAACTCCTTCCTCTTTCAAACTATGGCCTTAAATCAATGTCCATGGGCTACCTCGTTGGCCAAGATGCCCCCGTTGTCTGGCGGGGACTGATGGTTATGAAAGCCCTCCAACAGCTTCTCCACGAGGTCGACTGGGGCGGACTCGATGTCCTCGTCCTTGATCTCCCTCCAGGAACCGGGGACACGCAACTCACCATCACACAGCAAATCGAGCTTGACGGCGCTATCATTATTTCAACGCCGCAAGACATAGCTTTGAAAGACGCCATCAAGGGCATCGGCATGTTTCAGAAAACTAATATCCCTATTCTGGGCATGGTTCAGAACATGTCTCTCTTTATCTGTCCACATTGTCAGGAAGGCACTCATGTCTTTGGTGGTGGGGAGAATTCAAGCCATGGTATTGGCGTCGAGAAGACGTGCATAAAGCATGGCATTGAGTTTCTAGGCGACGTTCCTTTGCATGCTAGCATTTGTGATGACGCGGATCGGGGAAAGCCGACAGTGGTTAGTGAGCCAGATAGCGATCGCGCAAAGGCGTTTGGGAGGATAGCAGACAGGGTAGGGAAGCAGATTGGTATTCTTTGAGCGAGTGGCTGTATGACATGTATTATAGTGTAAAATGTAAATCAGTAGCAGAATAAATATTCAGTCAGGACAAAAGTGCTTGGAATATTCTATGCATTACTATCTAAGACTCGACACAGAACCTCTCATACCTATCCGGCTGCGATTCAACCACTGCCACTCTTAAATCGCGGTGGCAAGGATCTCACATACTTGTCCACTTGATAGTACCCTCGCGTTCTCTAACACTCAGTACGGATTGCATTGCGGGGTAGACTGTGGATAGAGTCGTGTCTATATCAGGCGCTGAACTCTTGTCTTAACCAAAGGCCTCTTCCGCCGGCACGGTAGAAACATATTGCTTTACACCCTCCTCTGATATTTTCTCAGAGTATCAAACGTCGTAGGAAAGGGACCATTGCAGCTAGAATTGGGAAAGGGGGTTGCTGGCAACTTCGCCTCGATATGTTTACCATGTCTCGTATAGTTGGGTTCTTGTGGGTCAAGCGGTCGCAAAGCGTCCCGTTACGCCGCCATCCGTCCCATTACGCCACGACTCGCGTTAACGGGATTCGGCTAGCGCGCTCTTTGCAATTCAGTTACACCACAATTCTTGGAGAGGCCAGACCCATAGCTATAGCATCTATTTCATTGTATGTGAACTTGGCAAACCAACAGGAGGGGCCCCATCCCTCAGGTGAAAGGCGGCAGTGGTCCTTTGTCAATCTTATGCGTACACCTGGACACACTCGACGATGCAACAGCAGCTTAAGATACGTGCGGCATGTGATCGATGCCACTCTCAAAAGCTTCGGTGCCTGAAGCGTCCGGGTATAAACGGGTGTCTCCGATGTCACAAAGCTGGAACAGGCTGTGTCTTTAGCCCATCGCTGCGTAGCTTGCGTTCAAAGGAACCCAATGGATTGATGGATCTACAAACAGAGATGAGAGCTGGATATAGCTCTGACAATCATATCAATAGAGACATGGACCTTGACGATAGGACAGGTGCTGATGACCCAATCTGCGCCAACGAAGACCCTCGGAGCTATGGTAAGGTTACATGTTCCAATCATATTGCTAGCTGCGTGACAGATAAACTACTGACAGCTCAGGAGACTCTACCATATTTATCAACTCTGCAAATCCAGATTTTGATAACCTCAGCATTGATTGGACTATTGACCCGCTTCTGATTTCCACGCCGCACCCTCCACAACATGAAAACGCCAATCGATCACAGCCAGAATTTGTCCATACAAGCTTAGATCCATTGGGAAATTCAATCTCACATGCTGCTTCTGAAAGAACCGATGCTTTACCATCATCGACTCTCGCTGAAGACTGTTTACTAGAAATCAGTCGTACGTCGGACAGGATGTACTCACTCCACACGAAGATCCGCCACGAGGCTTATAAATTGTCTAAATTTAGATCAGAAAAACAACTCCCTACAGTAGTTTCGGACGACAGTACCGCTTTGCTATCAAGTTATTGGAAGTCAGATGAACCTCTCGCTGACTCTACTTTGCTGTTCGAGCTCACCCAAGGGCTGAATGATCTTTACGTGCGATTTATGGCTATAGGACTTTATGTTGTGCGGGAGCCATCGTACCCCGTAGGGGACAGGGCCTCTAGTAATAATCAAGATGCTACAGGGTCCGAATCAACTTCCAGTTCAATAGCCTCTGACGCTACAATATTGTCACAATTGCCAGAACTGGATCATGCATCAATCCTTCTGATTCTATCTTGCCATCTTCGTGTTGTTGACTGCTGGAACACTCTCGTCAGCCTATCAGAAAACTGTGCGCGCAAAGCCCTGGCTCGCGGCAGTGTGCCGACTACTTTAATCGTGGCCACGCTGAAAATAGGAAGCTTTGAGCTTCCAGAGGCTCAAGCGGTATCTGTGCAGTGGATTCTATCGGTGCAGCTGGTTAAACAACTTTGGGAGAGGTCAAGGGATTTGGCCAGTGCCGTGCAAAGCTCTTTGTCGACCAATGCTACAGATGAAGAGGTGCTTAAAGTTGATTCTACGGCCATGTTGACAGAGCGCATGTGCCACGAAGTGCAGGCTCGGGCGAATTCAAGTTTGAAGGAGCTAGAGAGAATCAGAGATGCCTTCGTTAGTCGTGATTTGACCTAAGGCATCAAGATTAAATCAATGAAACCCACATGAAATGTGGAACAAAGATGCCCTATTATAACTTATAAATTGTCCTCTACGCCGTCTCTGATGTGAAGCTTTATTCTACTCCTAGACTCTTCCTGATAGCCGCTTTCTCTCTTTCAAGGTACTGTGCGAATGTTCCCATCTTGATCCCATAGCTGCCCAGTTCCTGCACATCAATATCCCCCTTGAGTGTCGATCTCCAGCATTGCATCTCAAGCGGGGGAAACGTGCCTGTCTTCAACAAGGCCTCTGTCTCCAGTGGAGTTCTATATTCTACTTTGACATCCACCTCGCCAGCTTCCGCCAATGCCTTCGCAACCTCATCCCAGGTCAGATACTCGGCTGCAAGGTCAATCTCTTTGTTCTTGAACTTGGCCGAGAATGGAAATGGTGCAAGCGCTGCGGCCGCGAATTTTCCCACGTCTAAGGCATCCAGATGGGCCTGTTTGTATTCAGGCGCATAAGATACTGTGATAGTCCTCTTATCCCAAGACGGGAAATGATAACGTGGTCCCGGGAGCTCGTAGTTGTGCATCAACCAGCAAGGACGGAGGATGGTATAGCTACTGAAGCCCGCATTTCGGACTATTCCCTCAACGCCTGACTTGCTTTTGAAATACATTGCCAAGAATGGGAACTTGTCAGCGACGACGCTCCAGTCAGCATAGGTGTTTGCGAGGTATACTGTGCTGACGACGAAGTTTGTCACTGTTCCAGCTTCGAGAGCGGCGTCGACAAACGCTTGTGCGCTGCGAACCTCAGCACTCATGTCCGTGAATGATGGGAAAGTATTAAGGAATACACCTGTGATGCCAGCCATGGCTGCAGTGATAGAAGCCGTATCGTCGTAGTTGCCCTTGATGAGAGTGGCTCCCTGAGCTTGAAGTGCGACTGCGGCCTGACTAGAAGGATCTCGGACGAAAGCATGGACCTTGTGCCCAGCACTCAGGAGTGAGCGTGCGGTCTGGCCACCTTGGTGGCCTGTTGCACCAGTGACGAGGATGGTTGGTGAAGACATGACAATGCAACTAGCATTGAAACTGGAAAGCTGTGGGAGATTTTGAGGATAGTGGCAAATGTGGTAAATAGGAAGCGATGAAAGATACGGAAAACAAAATTACGGTGATGGGGAGTATTTATCGTCGAATTAGACGCTGTGCAAATGTATCACCGAATGCGACGACCGAAGGTTGAAGCCATTCGCCGAACGCCGAAAACCGAATCTCGTGACTCGAAGCGATTCAACTGCGACATGAGAAATACAAACTATAACAAGTAAATGGTCAATAGTAAAATTGTAGTCAACTTAACAGATGTAAGGAAGGATTAAATGCATGCGAACGATTGGTGGCAAGGACCAGATGAGAGAGAAGATCTGTATCGCAAAAATTGGCTACCTATCAGATATTAACTAACTGCGTACATGCTGCTTTGGTCGTTTGAATGAGATAAACTTTCCAGGAAGGTAAATTCCAGGATATCACCATTGACGAGTTTTAGTTACAAAAACAAAATACCGTGGCCTCTTGATGCCTAAATGTTTGGATTGCCGCAAGCCTTTCCACGTATCCTTTCTTAACAGGAGACCAATACCAATAATAGGTAGTAAATAAATAGAAAAAGAGGAGGGAAAGGAAGTATAAGAGATATATAATGTAAGGGGGAAGTCTCTTTGTATAAAGGAGAGAGGATATCCTTTAGAGTGCTAAGGTTAAAGCTTAAGTCTATATAGAGGCAGCTAGTAAGAGCAGTTAGCAGGTAGGCTCTAAGGGCTAACAGAAGCGTTATAGCTTATGTAGTATTATAGGCTATAATTCCTATATATGTAAGAGGCACAAGGATTCAATTACAGTTGAATAAGGGTTATTATATAGGGTAGTGGCGTAGTAGTAGTTGTAATAGTTAGATTTGGGTGTTTTCGTGGGCCACTTGCTTATGTAGGCCTCTTGCTTATGAAATACGTTATATGAAAGGTCGAATAATGAACATAAAGGTAGAATTACCAGCACTTCCGGCTATAATAATCTAGATAATTTTAAAACAACAAGAATGGCCTTTGACTTGCAAAGACTAAGAATACATCGCACATGGCACTTTAATAGATGTACCTGAAGTTGGGGTTCTCCCGATCCGTCAAATCATCAAAAGCATGCGTCATGTTATCGTCGTTTGCCTCCCTGATACCAGCCGCTGCCATTTCGTCCTTCTTCTTGTTCTCTCTGATCAACCACCATCGGAGGAAGGCAATCACGAACATGAGCAGAGTGTAGCATCCAATGTGAGTTGCGAAGGCGATGAAGTATCTCGGTTCGTCCCATTTTAGGAATACCTGGGGTCCTATGGCGTTACCCACCGCCCACGCGATGAAATTGCACGCAACTACTGTCGACTTCTTGGTTTGACCGGCAATGTTTCGGGAAATCATGGACAAAGAGAGGGTTTGAGCCGACCAAAATGAGAGTGTAAGGTAGTACGAGATTAGGAGGCCGACCTTCGTGGCCATGCTGGATTCTACCACAGTCATCAGGACGATAGTTCCGATGAATGATCTAGAAGCGGCATAAGTCAGTGGTTATCGGTGGCCATGGATGCATAGCTGAACTTACGGGACAACAAATCCAGCCATCACTAGTAAGTTCTGGTTGGTCTTCTTGACTAGATAGATGGATGCGAAGAGAACGATGATGATGTAAAATCCAAGAACCATTGCAAGAAGTTGAACCTGGAGGGGCTCAAAATTGAAACCCAAAATTATAATATTGGCGAACCCTCCCAGGCCACTAGTCGGCAGTGTGGTGCAAATAGCGATCAAACAATAGCACCAAGTTTGAGGGTCCGTGAGGGCTTCGATCATCTGCTCTTTTCGGAAAATGCGGTTCTGCATTCCCGTCTGGTTGGATCGGACACGCTCTATCATCTTACGCTTATCCTCTTCACTGAAGCACTTAGCCCTCATAGGAGAATCGGGCATCCACCAGCCGACAAATACACCCCAGAAGACGGAGAGGACGCCGTATGCGATGAACAGTGCTTGCCAAGACTTGATGGCCTTATCAGCGCCGATGAGGGTGAAGCAATAGGCGAGAAGTCCGCCGACGACCTGTTGCGCTCCCTGTTTGCGTTAGTACTAATGAAACATAGAAAGTATTCGGGCCGTCCATACGTTCATCATGTACCAGTAGGTAACTCTGGCAGTCTGCTCCTGGCGCTTGAACCACATACTGGACAAAATAATGAAAGCTGGCTGGCATGCTGCCTCAAAAATTCCCAGAAGAATTCTGCAAATCAAGATGCCGGTAAAGTTCGTCGCGAGGGAGTGGCATGCCAGAACAGCTCCCCAGCAGATGATGTTGAAGGAGAGGTACTTTGCAATGGGAACCCTCATAAGGATCCAGTTGGTTGGGTATTCGACAACGAGAATAGCTATGTAGACACCAGTGATAAGCCAGGAATACTGCGAAGAGTTAGCTACGACCTGTGTTTTGCCTTGAGAAGGAGATAATGCCGTACCTCCTGGTTCACCAAGTGAAGGTCCTTTTGTAGTCCCATGATAGAGGCAAACGACAGAGTGCCCTTGTCTATCGCCTGGAGGAAGTAGGTGAGAATCATGATAACCAGCACGCGGCGATCAATAAGTTTCAAAAGCCTGGCGCTTTCTTCCTCACTGATAATTTCCCTGGCATTGCTCGTATACTTGGCAACCTCGGAATCGACACGATTAAGATCCATATGGTCTTTCAAGTCTTCCTCCCGGGACAGTACACGCTCGACATGTCCAATATCAGCAAATTCCTTCCCCGACTTCTCGGTGGCAGTGTGGTCGACTGGGACCTGTTCCAAGCCCGTGATTTCCGGGGCGTTTGCCATGACGGCGATGGTATCGATGGGAATAGAATGATAGAATGGTAATTGATCCAAATGAAAACGTTGATTCACACACGGAGCAAAAAAAACAGAAAGTTGTCGCCGGCGACAGGATATCTATACACAAGCCACTCCCGTCACCCGGCACATTCAAGCATCCCCATAAAAGCTTCCTTGTGGAACGTGTTAGTAGTTGCTAGCATAATTATTAGCGTGGATTAATTATTCCTCGAATGTGATCCTATACTCGCGATATTCTTGCCCGACCGCCGAGCCTATTACGGAATACCCATCCCCACCTTTACTCTACGACCCATCCTAGTCATGGCACTCACTACCCCACCCCCCTGCGGGGACCCCACGGAGTCAAGGAGACCGCCCCCATTGAATGGTTATTGCAGTTCTGAATCCAACTCTAGCTTCGTGCGGGCCAAGGGAAACAACTTCGAAAAGATCCAGATACAGTACACGCGCTGTAGTTTGGTAGACCCACCCAGTAATCCCCCTATTGGTGCCCATCCTTGGCGTCGGTGCATCTCGGTGCTCGCTATGATACCCCGCGACGAAATTCCCCAACGCGAAAGTTGTCCGAGGCCTGTGATGATTGAAATGTCGCTCCCAACATCTTGCCCTGCCCCGAAAGAACCGTGCTATCGTTGCAAAATTGAAAGATCAGGATTCAAAACCATCCAATTGACCAGCGACAGTGGCATCTAGAGAATCGCATTAACCCCCAAGTCCAAAAAAAAAAATGCCTTTAACAGCGCACGCCGTTGATGCCGCCGACGTGCACAAAGCCGTCAAGCTCCTCATCAACAACCTCGTGAATATTACAGACACCACCGGCGAGTTTCTTCTTCGTCTCCCAGATGGCCGCGTTATCGACACCAAAGGCTGGAACGACTGGGAATGGACGCACGGCGTCGGCCTCTACGGCATCTGGAAGTACTACGAGCTGACCGGCGAAGAGGAGTACCTCCAGATCATCGAGGCATGGTTCAAGAACCGCTTCGAGGCCGGCGGCACCACCAAGAACATCAACACCATGGCCGTCTTCCTCACTCTAGCCTACGTCTACGAGAAAACTGGCAACCCAACATACCTCCCGTGGCTCGACGCCTGGGCCGAGTGGGCATACCATGATCTCCCCCGCACTGAGTTCGGTGGCATGCAGCATATGACATATCTCGGTCCCAACACGCAGCAGCTCTGGGACGACACTCTGATGATGACCGTCCTGCCGCTCGCCAAAATCGGGAAAGTCCTCAACAGGCCGCATTACGTGGCCGAGGCGACGCGCCAATTCCTCATCCACATCAAATACCTCTTCGACACGAAGACGGGCCTCTGGTTCCACGGTTGGACCTTCGAGGACGGCGGCCACAACTTCGCGAGCGCGCTGTGGGCGAGAGGGAATGCCTGGGTCACGATTGTGATCCCGGAGTACATTGAGCTGCTTGATCTGCCGCATGGAGACCCGATCCGCACCCACTTACTGGATACCCTGACGGCGCAGAGTGTGGCGATTAAAAAGGTGCAACAACCCGGGGGTCTATGGTGCACGCTGTTGAACGAAGGGGAGGACACGGGGTCATACTTGGAGGCGAGTGCGTCGGCTGGGTTTGCATATGGACTCATGAAGGCAAGGAGGAAGAGATACATTGGAGGAGAGTATGAGGAGGTTGCTGTCAAGGCGGTCAAGGCTGTGATTGAGAATATTGATAAGGACGGAGAGTTGAAGAATGTGTCGTTTGGCACCGGGATGGGGGATACGCTGCAGCATTACAAGGATATCCCACTCACGAGCATGCCATATGGGCAGGCGATGGCGATTATGGCACTAGGAGAGTGGTTGAGGGTATACATTTAGTTCTAGGGTATACGAATTACGAAGAAGATATGACAAACATGACTTTTCTTCGTGTGCTTGCTGTAGCTTCTGTCCCCCGGCCTCGCTGGAAGTGTAAACTTGGTGGCGCACTCACGGACCGTAAACTGAAATCTGGATCTCGCCATTGTTTGGCTCTGCCGAAACTATTGATTTCAGTAACTCAGTTGGTCTCGGTGACCCACAGCGAGACTTGGGCACGCGGCGTGCCGCGTGCCGAAGTAACCCCGTGATATTCCTAGGTGCGGGGTTGATGGTGGGGTTCGGCGTGTTTGACGTGTTTGACGTCGGCATTTGCAGTTCACAAAACTCCACGCTCCACGCAGAACGAAACGAAGGTGGCGACTTGATTACAAAGTAGTGAAAGGTAAATTAGTGCAGTAATGACCGTAATGCATTGTTTTCTATGAGTTTACTCTAAAGTTACGATGGTAGATGGGTACATTTGATGACATTGTTTCTCGGATTATATTTGCGCACAATTATACATTAATTATATATTGCTTTGTTTTTGAGGATATGCATTTCTACCTCATATACGACTGACTACTCTAGGCATACTCTAAGGCTACAGCGTCCCACATAAACCCATGCCAGAGCGTCGTCCTCGTAACTTGGAAGTCTAATGTATTCCAACCCCTCTTCAGCACCCCGTTTCCAACCGGGAACTCGTAGTAGTGCCACTCACCCGCCAACGTACCAGATCGATACATACACGGATCAGTCAGAATATTTGCACTCGTGAGGTTTCCCACAGTCGTAGCGCCGTTCACAACAATTGAGGAGCTGACGCCACTGGAATAGCCGGCAAGCGAGACGGAGAGCACGGCGGACGAGTCGTTAGGGAGCTTCGGGACGTTGAATTTGACGGTCCAGTTCCCCTTAGCGGACTGTCCGAAGCACCAGTCCGAGGTGTGACTGGTGCCAACAGTGTACGTTAGGTTGGCGGGGCAGTTTACCACGAGTGCGTGTTCGTGGGGTGCCCCTCCATAGGCAAACCCTAATGACGTCCTGTCAAAACTCCCGATTTGGAATATCTGCCTCCTTTCCTGAGTCTTCCAAGTGAGGTGCCCGAGATTGGTAGCCTTTTTCTTAGCTACTTCGACATCGTTCTTTATGAAAGTCGTCGAGACATCGCCGATGGCTCCGCCGTTGGCCCAGGCTTGCAATGCATAGCTCGCAGTCCGGACATTCTTAAACTCGAAGTTGCCGGCCTTGTCAGTGTAAGCCGTGTAGTAATAGTAGCGGCCCATATCTAGAGTGGTCTCATTGGGGTGGTTATCGCCAAGGAAGACGGCAGCTTTAGCTGCAGGGCGACCATCTGAGAGGATAAGTTTTCCAGACACAGAGCCGCGTGACTGGTAAGCAGCGTTATCAAACCAAGGGTATGGGTAGGTAGCAATTTCCTTCTTGGCTTTGCGAGATGCATCACTGGAGCTGCCATCGTTCTGCAGACTTTATTAGCAGGAGAATTTGTAGAAGGGAAGCTCGCATTCAAACGCACCAGATACCAGAGCCATGGCCCCCAGACCTTGCCAACTGGGAAAGCATCAGAGGCCGACGCCATAAAATGAGTCCCGTGAAGCATGTTTAGCTGAACAACATCTCCCGTTGCGGTCTCTCGATGAACCATTAGTTCTTGCTTTAGATGGTCTCCGTTGTATTCATCCTTTCCTGCATTAATGTACCAGCTTCCAAACCCAGGACCGTATACGCCGTAGTACTCTTGGTCTCGGATTAACGCCTGCCAGTCATACTTGGTGATGAAGGTGCCGTCCTCTTTCACCCATGTCTCATCTTGGACCTTGGTCGCGGCAGCAATGTCGGCTGAAGTCGGCAAAGCCTCATCCTTGATCGATGTGTGGCCATTGAAGAAGGTCGTGTTGTCAAGACGCCAAAGAGTTCTGAACTCTCCAAGGACCGGAAGAGCGCGGTTAACAAAGTATTGATATGCCCCAGCAAGCTCAGGTTGGATAACCCAATGAAGTTCTCCTTCAGAAGCTTCAAAAGAAATATCCAGGAAGTCTTTGGTCTGTTTATGGATAGATACAGTAGTCCAACTCAGATCTGATGCAGCGCCATCTGTAGTTATGTCAGTGAGTGGGAAGGTGATTTGATAAATAATGAGAATGGAACGAACTGTAGCTCGCATAGTGCCCAACAGCGTCCCCCACTATGTCCCTGTTCTTGTAGAAGAGCTTCGTGCCATATTGCCTGCCAATGGTGACGTTCCAGATATCATTGCCAATAATGTGCTCTTCAGGACCGACAGTCTTCAGGAAAGGGCCCTTGGCATGAACTTGGGTGGCAATTGCCAGAGCGGACGCCAAGATACTGAGTCTCATTTTGAAAATAAGGTATGGATTTGCCAAGCTCCTATGGAAGGATACGAAACGCCCAGAAAACGAGATCTACCGTACCTTTTTTATACAACCAACCGCGCGTCCGTCATGCTGGTCATCCGTCGAGCATGCTTTGACCGGCAGGATTAGCTAGAACTCCGCATATTAGACTCGGCCTTCCGGAATGGTTTATAGCGAGATATAGAGAAGGTAAATTACCCCAGATGGACTATATGTTGTGATAAACACGGCAGACCTTCACAAACGACCCCCATTCATCCGTGATGGCATGTGTTCAGGGGGCTTGACAACGCCAAGATTTGCTTATGAACCGCCCATTCTTAGCATAAGGCTACTATTACCCTTGCGGAGATTGTTGCGGTTGGCTATGGCGCATCCATACGAGTACTTTACACAGTGCTCGTGCTCTGTGCATGGCACCAACGATTACAGCAAGTGTAATTGAATTAAAGGCTCTGGATTACTCGAGGTTAAAATCGACATATTAATTATTCAGAAATAGAGCAAAAGAAAGAAATCCTATCAGCTTAACTTGCTGTTATAATTCCCCGGCGATAAGCAGCCTTCGGACTTTGGGAAACATGAGTGTTGTGCTTAGGGAGGTTGGGACGACGCTATTCAGGGTTATGTAAGTTGTATGCCGGTTGTATGCAGGCTATATGCGGGGATAGATGATCAACGGAGAAATTGGCTCCGTCCATCACAAACAACCTAGAGTACTACTCCAATCAGTACGCGGCACTTGCGAGCTTCGTTCCACGTTCCTCGGTACCTGGCTGGCTAACATTTCCCAACAGCGCGGGGAAATGTAATATTACTTAGAATAATATTGCTGCACCGAGCGCATACAAGGAAAGTTTGCTTTGGCTCACAACCCCGTTCATTGAAAGCTGCTCTATGAACGCCTCCAAAGTGCTTCCCCGCCTTTCCCCACATCTAACCCATTTATCCCCACGAACTGACAAAATAACCATGCCGAAATTCGGGCACGTCGGGGTATCATACCCCAGATCAGAAGCTTTCCAAAGTGATCTGCCTCTTTTGCCTTCTTCCCCAGAATAATGCAATCCGACCGCGTCATTAGGTGCAGTAGCCGGCCATGGCAAGCTGCGGAGTGCCAGAACTACAAAACCATGAAGTTTACCCATTTGTGAGTGGTTCAGCGACCAAGGCGAGTTCTGAATTCCCTATCCGTCAGTCATCATGGCAAAATCAAAGTCAGTTTTGGCGATTGTTCCGCTCTTCGTTTGTCTCTCGAACCTTGTTGCCCCTACTCAGGCAGTCCTTACTGCAAAGGATACAGGCCCTCAATTGGTCATCGCCAACGACAGACTCTATGCTGCCGTCAACAAAACGACTGGCGCAATCCAGAATCTGCTCTTAGATGGGCAAGATTTGCTCGGTGGCCCTGGATATGAAAACCCAACACCAGGAGGTGCTACCGGCAATGGAGCAAGCGGACTTGGGCCATATCTCGACTGTTACTGCACTCCATCGGGCTTCTATACTCCTGGGCACATCGCTCCTAGGTATCAGTTGATCAATGGTACCGACTCGTCTAAGACTCCGTACGGAGGCATTGTGATGAGCGAGACCTATCCAGCAACTGGCCAGGTTCTTGAGCAGTATTGGTTCCTGAGAGAAGGAGAGACAGGTCTACACACCTTCAGCAGACTCACTTACAACAACAAGACCACTCCCTTCTTAAGAAATCTACAGGAGTTCCGCACTATGTTCCGCCCGAACACGGCCCTGTGGACCGATCTCTCCACAAACGAAAAGCAATACGCGCCCTTGCCATCCACCGAGGCCAAAAATAAGCAGGTTACTGTTCAGGATGCAACTTGGTACCTCGGAAACACACCGGATGATCCCTACGTGCAGCAAGAGGGTGATTATTTCACCAAGTACACTTTCCAGGACACTTGGAGAGACCATGACGTCCATGGAATGTATTCGGACGGCAAGTATAGTGACGATGGCAGCACTTTTGGTGCCTGGCTCGTTATGGGCGTCAAAGATACTTATTTCGGAGGACCATTGCATTCGGATCTAGTCGTAGATGGTATTGTTTATAATTACATGGGTAAGTCAGATAAACCAGTCTTGAGCGTTCAGCCACTAATTCTTGGAAAGTGAGCAATCACCATGGTGATGGCACTCCCAACATCACAGATGGATTCGACCGCACATTTGGCCCAGTGAGTCTTGCAATTGTCACTAAGCACACGCATCTTCTAACCACCCACAGACCTATTTCCATTATAACAAAGGCTCTCCGACGACAACACTGCAAGAGCTCCGCGAGGATGCGGTGCAGTACTCCAAGCCAGACTGGAACGCCGACTTCTACGACGACATTGCCAAGTACGTGCCAAACTACGTCCCAACCACCAAGCGCGGAACCTGGAAGGGACACGTCAAGCTCCCCAAAGGAGCCACCAAGCCACTCGCTGTCCTGGCCCAGAACGGTGTCGACTTCCAAGACAACGACCGTGACACCAAGGCCTACCAGTACTGGGCCGACATCAACCCGCGCACCGGCAACGTCGAGATCCCCCGCGTCAAGGAAGGCACCTACAGACTGACCATCTACGCCGAGGGCATCTTCGGACAGTACACCCAAGACAACGTCGTGATAAAAGCTCGCAAAACGCAGAACACGCACGTGAACTGGAACGAGGAGAGCGCTGGCAAGGAAATCTGGCGTATCGGCATGCCCGACAAGTCTTCCGGAGAGTACAAGCACGGCTATGAGCTGGACACGACGAAGCCGCTGCAGCCAGAGCAATACCGCAACTACTGGGCCGTGCATGACTTCCCGACCGACTTCCCCAACGGCGTTGTGTACAAGGTGGGCGAGAGCGATGCCGCGAAGGACCTGAACTACATTCACTGGAGTGTGTTTGGCGGATACGGGAACTCGCTGCGCACGGAGCCGTACTACGAGAATGTGAATAACTGGACCATCCAGTTCGATCTATCGAAGAAGCAGATCAACCAGAAGAAGAAGGCGACCTTCACGGTGCAGCTTGCGGGCGCGAAGACGGCGGCTGGTAACACGGACGTGTTCAACGCGACCGAGCCGTATGCGAACCTTCCGTACACCGTTGCGGTTAATGGGCGCGACCTTAAACCTTGGGTTATTCCGTAGGTTTCTTCCGTATTGAATAGGGGTTGCAGAAGGCTAACTTGATTATAGGTATTATCACAGCAGCTCCTGTGGTGTGCGGTCGGCTGTTATCTGCTACAACATCGACAATAAATTCACATTTGATACGTCGCTGTTGGTCGAGGGTCTCAATGAGTTCACGCTGAGTCTGCCATACAATGCCATTGACTACGAGAGCGCGGTGTTGCCGCAGTCCACGTATGTGCAGTACGATGCGTTGCGGTTGGAGATTGAGTAGGGAAGGAAGCCATTCCCGACGTTTGTCAGAAGCTGGCGCGTGAAATATATCTCTTCTACGGATAGACCTGTTATTAAAGGATCTAGATAGCCATAGTATAGCTTCCATATAATAATCCTCTCTCAAAATACCTGGCTTGTAAGAAATAATCAATTCTTAGATTTCAAGTCTCAGATAAACGGATATAACACTATGATAAGAATATCCTTGTTTTCTCATTGGTCTCTCTAAACGTGAACTGTATTTTCATTTGGGAGTGCTACAGTAGTACAAGGCCATACATGTAAAGCCCCTATTCGAGTTACAAGAATTCACCTTGCACAAATGAAACATAAAAATCCAAGATGAGAGCATCCAGCCCAATCCCCTCACCCGCGTAAATCCCCCTCTACAAAGATATTACTAGTCTGCAGTTGCGTCTTCCATAATAGAATTGATACATTATCACCACGGCGACAACTACGAAGTATACCGTCAAGTATACCTACCATCAAAAATATTAAGGAGTATTGACACGTAAGTCTTCTAAATGTTTTGAGAACTCCTCATGCCATTTGCGCCACTTCTTAGACCCAAAGTACGCCTCTTCTTCCATCTGGGTGTTATTGTTAGCATATGAGGGAAGTGGAATTGAGGATAAGGGTCTGGTGAGACCTTGCTTGAGAGTGTCTTGGACTCCTAGATCGCCCATAGCTTCGAGGTCTATGTTGCCATTGTCTGAATGCCTAAAGATATTTTTTATTTCCTTGGAGGTGATTATATCTATATTGGCGTCAGGTTACAATGCCATCCTGGTAAAGCATCAATCCATAGTTACAAGAGTCCACTTTGGACAAATTAAGCATGTAAATTAAAGGCGAGAATAATCATCCACATCCACATCCACACCCTCCCTGCTTTCTTCTCGACTCCGCTAAGCCCGTTATACATGTCATTACTAATATAGATATCATCATTTTCAAGTCGGGAGTTCCACGATAGAGTGCAATCATCTCAGTCACCATGATAACAATAGCGCATGTAGTTATAAAAACCGCAAAGACCGCAGTGGCAATGGTTGTAATGGACTCTGCGTAGTTTGCGATGCCCTTAAGGACCTGTAAATGCGTTTTGGCTTTTGGTTGCGTGCTGCTATCCACATGTTGAGGTGGGCCTAGAGTGATCTATATTATCTTGGACTCCATCGCCTATGGCGGCTTCGGGGTGCTCGCTGCCATCGTCTGAATGTTCAGAGACATCAATTCGTCTCTTGGAGGTGTTCATATCCATATTGGTGGGAGGTGATTTAGGTACAAAGGTGGGTAGTGTGCATGTTCCTAGAAAATACTCGGGGAAGGAAGGAGTGAGTGGCAGTCGGAGGCAGTATCGTACGATGATGATGAAGCCACATCACCCCCTGGAAATGAACATAAGTTACCACCTACCCACTGTCTAACTGAACCACCTCCTGCCACCATATACATAACCAACCCCTAAAAGATCACTACTGCCATCTTTAATCTCAGACGCTAGCAGCACCCCTCTGAGAGTAGCAATGCACAACCTCGAAACGATCATGAATAACCTCAGACAGCTCGACGCAGTTTATTTCCCGGTCATAACAGAGTTAATCGAGCTCGCGCTTCGCTGGGTAACGGTGATGATAGCGGCCCTATTCATCTTGACGGTGGTGGGGTTTGTGTTGTACATGCTGTTTCTGTGCGCGAAGGAGGCCTTTCTATCAGCCAAAGGGAAGAGAGTTGCCTAACAGCTCAGGGACCACAGAGAGACGAACAGCCCTCAGGAAAAGGATGAATGATAGTCGGATGACGGATAATCGTACGACGCCGATGGAGCCACTTCTAACTATGACTCCTCTTTTCTTATAGATGAATATAAGCCACCTCAGTACTCAACTTCCATCGAAACCACCTCCCACCGCGACAACTATTCATATTCACGGCCTGAACTCAAATATACCACTTCCACCTTCTATACGACAACAACACCCCCTTATAATAACAATGTACAACCCCGAGACCGCCCCCCTCCTCTCCAAACCTCCCCAACCACCGCCTCACTACACACAGCGTAGCACGCAACTCCCCGAGCCCACTCCGAGCCACATCACTCCCCCAAAACCGACCATTAGTCGTCTAGAGAAACTCAAGAAGCTTGACGCAGCTTTAAAGGCGTACACCCCAGTCCTCCTAGAGCTACTCGGGTTCGTGCTTGGCACGATAGGGTTGGTGACCGTCGCGCTGGTCGCTGTGGGGGCGGCGGTGGGACTGGTAGGGTTTGTGCTGCACCTGTTGATCCAAGGGGCGAAGGGGGCTTTCCATTAATCAAAGGGGAGCCGATTGCCCAACGGCTCAAGAAGCACAGAGAGATGAGCAACTGTCGGGAAGGGGTGATAATCGGACAGAAGTACCATCGTACGACTAAGCGCCATCAAACCACACCGTTATCAACTATCACCTCATTCCTTCCTTTCCTGGAACTTAATATAAGCCACCACTTCCAACCACCCACCACGATACCTATCGCCATCCACAGTCCAAAACCCAAATCTACCACTACCATCTTCAGACGACAGCAATACGCCACTTAAAATGGCAATGCACAACTCCAGTGCCCAACCCAACGCATCTCCCCCTTCCTACACACAAATGCCGAGCTCCGCGCAGCGCAGTACCAAAACTACTCCAGCTAGCAGCACCCCAACGTCACCAACATCGCCGCAGAAGTCTCCCATTAGCCGCCTAGAGAAAATCAAGCGGCTCAACGCAACTATGGGCAAGTACCTTCCTGAGCTGCAGGACCTGGCCGGGTACATCGTTTGCACGTCGCTACTGTCGGTTGGGGTGGTGGGTGTGGTGATTCTTGCGGTGGGTTTGATTGGGGCAGAGTTGTATCTGTCAATTCAGGGGGTGAAGGCTGTTTTCTTTTAATCGATAGGGGGAGTTGGCACCTCGTGCACTCTAGGTGCCAGGAACGGAAGGAGTAATTGGTAGTCGGAAGGGAGTAGTATCGTACGATCCGTATGCGCCTTTGGACCATGCTGTTTTTAGTTATCACCTCATTCCTACCTTTCATAGAAATAAATATAAGGAACTACACGACCTACCTCCTGTCCAAACCACCTCCCACCAACGATAAATATTACTAGAAGTAATACCCTTAGCCTCTTCAACGCCAGCAAAATGCACCACCTCGAAACAGCAATGCACAACGTCGAAAGGGCAGTGCATAACCTTGAAACAGCAATAGATAACCTCGAAGCAGCAAGACACAACTCCAGCGCCCAACCCTTCTCGTCTCCCACTCCCAGACCATCGCAGAGCTACACGCACTCCAGCATGCAAACAACTCCTCCTCCTCCACAGAAGAGTCCTCCCACCAGCTTCTTGGAGAAAGTCGAGCAGCTTAACGCTATTTGTGACACGTACGACCCGGTCCTCGAATCTGCGGCTCGCGCAATAGTGTTCGGGGTGGTCGCGCTCATCGTCGTGGGATTAGCGGTTGGGTTGGTGGGGATTGTGTCGTACCTGTTATTCCTAGGAGTGAAGGCGGTTTTCTTTTGATCGATGGGGGGGTTGGCACCTCATGCACCCCCAAATACACGGAGACGAACAGCTGTTAGGAAATGAAGGAGTGGGTGATAGTGTCGTACGACGATCATGCGCCGTAGAATAGAACATGTGTCTTCTAGATATCACCTCATTCCTTCCTTTCATAGAAATGAACATAAACCACCACACTGCCCACCACTCTTCACCACCCCCTGTCATGATATCTATCCACATTCACAGGCACCCCCCAAAAAATTACACCCAAACTCTCGAACGCCAACAACCTCCTAAAATGGCACTGCCAAAGCTCAAAACCGCATCCCTCGCGCCCCCACCCCCTCCCACCCTCCTTGACAGACTCAACAGCCTCGACGCGAACTTAAGAGTGTACGGCCCGGTCCTCCAGAGGCTCTTCGAATTCACGATGCTCACATCGCTAGGGACGCTGGCGATAGTAGCTGTGGCTACTGCCCTGCTAGGGGGCTCAGGGTTTGCGCTATACTTGTTGGTTCAGGGGGCGAAGATGGCTATCAGTTGATTGATGGAGGGCGGTTTTTTCGGTGCGCGCTTTGGAGGCATTGAGATATGAACAGCTGTTATGAAGCAGAATCATACGATGATAATGCCACGTTTCTGCTCCTATCATCTCATTATTTCCGTTCATATAAACCACCACATTGCCTACTACTCTACACTCACAGCCCCCCC
>JPKC01002515.1:0-10171 GCA_000750925.1 Pseudogymnoascus sp. VKM F-4518 (FW-2643)
CCACCAACACTCATCCCCTGGCCCATCCCCCCTCCAACAGCGTTACCAAACCCCAACCCCCCCATCCCACTCACCAACCCCGAGAACGAGGATTGATACGCATGCCCCCTTCCCGCGAACCCTTGCCCGCCTCCGTTGCCTCCATTACCGTTGACGCCAAGCCCGGAAGAAGAGGAAGAGGGGTTCGAGTCCTGCGCGAAGAACGGCAGCGATGCCGCTCTTGCATGCTGACTTCTCGCATTCGAAGGCGCGAGGAGGCCGCCTACAGTCGTTGAACTGGATGTTGGCGCCGCGTAGCCGTTGGAGATGGAGGCAGAGTGCTGGTGATGCCCCTGGTGGGACTGGGTTTGGATGCCCAATCCATCTTGAGCGCCATTCTGGTGATTGTTGTCGCCACCACCGCCGCCGCCGCCGCCGTTATCAGGATTCCCATAAATCTGCTGCGCCAGCGCCTGCTGCCTCGCATGCTGGTAACTGGCCTGCGCGCCGTCGAGGGACTGCTGATGCTGCTGCTGCGCGTGCTGCGCGGCTTGCTGCTGGCTCATCTGGTTGAGGTACATGGTGAGCGGGTTATTACTCCCAGCATTGAGTACCGCGCTCGCGGTGTTGGCTTGAGTAGGCTGGAACGACGGGGCGGTGGGAGCTTGTGAGTTCGTCGGGCTGGAGCCGTTTTGGGAGCTGTGTTGGCCGGCGGAGGCGGGGGAGTTCACGCCGTCTGTGCGGCTGGGTTGGGATTGCTGCTGCTGCGACTGCTGGGATTGTTGTTGCAGCTGGCGCGGCGGGTTGCCGCAGCGGTCTTTGCCGAAGTTGACTTTGAAGCGGCGGTAATCCTCCTTGCCGCGGATGGCTTCGATGGCTTTGATGGCGTTGGCGATGTTGGTGAAGTTGACGAAGGCGCAGGATTTCTCGCGGAGGGTGTTGACGAGCTCGATTTCGCCGTACTCGGAGAAGTCTTGGCGGAGACGCTCTTCAGTGAAGGTCTCGTCGAGGTTGCCGACGTAGACGTTCCTCGAGGCGCCGCCGCTGACAGCGAGGGCGATGGCAGGTGGAAGAGCACCGGAGTGCTTGCCCCAGCCGATCTTGAGGCGTCTGTTGTGGATCATGAGGCCCTGCAGGTTGCTCAGCGCGTAGAACGAAGCCGCCGAAGTGGGATCGATGAACGTGACGAAGCAGATGTGCTTGTCGGGGATGTAGCGGATGTGGTGCAAAAGTCCACCCCTGACAACATTGCAAATTTCTTCGATGGTGGTCTCGGGGTGGATGTTGCCAAGGTAGACAGTCCTGTTTCCAAGGTTGTTGATGCCTCCGGCAGTAGTAGCTACAGCTGCCGCCGCAACAGACTGCTGAGCCAGAGCATTGGAAATCAGGTCACGGTCTGCGCCGTTCAGAACGTGGGCATAGCCAGGAGCAATACCAAGGTACTGCGCGGCATTCTGCTGCTGAGTCTTGGAGACGTACGCGCAGCGGTCCTTTCCGTAGTAGACCTTGCGAGGTGCCTGCCACTTCGGCTCTTGCGGAAGCTGAGAGACCGCCTTGATGGCATTTCCAATGGACAGGAAGTGAACAAATCCGATTGCCTTTTCACGGACAATCTTGACTGTATCGATGGGGCCGAACTTGCCCAGGTCCTCGCGCAGCTCATCCTCGGTAATGTCTTCCGACAGATTACCAAGGTAAACGTTTCGCGAGGCGCCAGACTGCTGCACGGCGAGTGCAACAGACGTTGGGACCTGAGACGGCTTGCCCCAGCCGATCTTGATATCCTGTCCACGGATAGCCAGCTTCTTCAGGATGGCATCCGAGTGGAAGTGGGTGGCAGAGGCACCATCCAAGAACGAGATGAACGCGCAGTTCTTATCCGGGAGGAGTCTGACGGACTCAATTTGGCCACTGCGAACATGGCCCAAGATCTCTTCCGCGGACGTCTCGGGGGGAATATTTCCAAGATAGACGGTCCTGCTCGTTCCAGCCGCGATGCCCTGGGCTTGCTGCGGCGAAGTCGGCATCTGCATTTGCATCTGTAACTGCATCTGGTTTCCCAGAGCAGCGTATCCCTGAGTAGGAGACTGTGGAGCGTAGAACTGCGGAGCACCATAAGTCGACGGCGAAACGATAGTCTGGTAAAGTTGTGGTGACATCTGGCCCTGGATGGGGCTGTTCATGCCGTTTTGTTGCTGCTGCTGCTGTCCATTATGCTGCTGGCTGAAGTTGGCAAAATTCTGGAACTGCGGGTTGGCAAAAGCGGCTGGGGAGCCCGGTTGGAAGGGGCTTCCGAGAAGGAGCTGGGACGGCAGTAATGGGGTAAACTGCATGTCGAAGGCGGTCCCGGGTGTGGAGGCATCAGCCCCGTTCTGCCCTAGCGGTTGCGTGTTGATTGAGGGGATGTTCGCTGCCCGGTTTGGATGCCTATCGCCGTATCCGCCCATGGAGAACTGGTTCGAGCTGTAGGCGCCGTGGGAGAAGCCCGTCTCGGAGTTGGAGGGTTTCGAGGCATGGCCGGGGAATCGGGAGGCAGTCCTGGCGTTTGGGCCGTTCATGCCGCTGGTTGACGCTGTTTCTTGCATACCCAAAAGATGAGGTGGGAGGACAAAGTTGTCCCGCACCGGTGGTGATAATACAGCCGTGTTGAAGGATAAAGTGCCTTATTAGGCACGAAAGTGTGTAGTAAAACTGATAGCTTCTGAAAGAAGGATGTAGATGGCCCAATATATTGTTTAGACAAGATCAATTCGAATTGAAATATTACAGCTTATAGCAGGAGCGTATAAATGAGGTTGATTTGAAGAAGTGGCCCACGCGGAGGCAAAAAGGAGGAGGTGTTGTTTTCGGTATGTTCGATGTTGATTGCTTCGGCGGGATTGTATACAGCGTCTCAGCGGACCATCGCACGAAGGGGGTGAAGTTTGAGGTTTCGGTAGATTTCGAAATCGGATAGCTGCGAGCTAAACCACGCGGATGTAGAGGTATGCAGCCGCGGACTCCTTGCAGCAAGAAAACGGTCTTCTAGAAGCTCAAATAGCCAGGAGAAATCGACAGGTTCGGTGGTGGAGCTCGGATTTTTTGTCGCTATAGTAGTGTGGCTGCTGCAGGGGGCGTGTTAAGGAAAGGGACCTGTTTATTCGGCAGAAGAATAGGATAAGGTGTGCGTTGATTTAACAGGGGCGAAAGAGATGTTTTGAAGTTAAGAGCGAAAGGATGGAAGCTGAATGAAGCTGAAGCTGAAGCTGATAAAATTTAAAAAGGGCAAAGAGCACGAAGAAGAGACACCAAAGGAGTGGTGGTGTTTGTGAGTAAATTTTTGGGGGGGGGATGAAGGATGAAGATGGGAAGGGTTTTGGGGGAGGGAAGGGTGTGGTCAGGAAGGAAGGGAGCGACAAAAGGGCAAAGGGTCAAGGGCCAATTCTGAATTGGGGAAAGAAATGAGCTTTTGGGGAGAGGGACCTGGGGGGGGGAAGGGAGGGGGACGGGGATGGGTCGTATAGACGTATTGGGTAATTGGGGGCCCTGCATTATTTTAGTATTTGGGTAATTTTGGTAGGGAGATTGAGATTAAATATGGGCGTAAATATAGAATTAATGACCGAGTTGGGGCTGAAGAAGGGTGGATATAGGGAGGATCTAGGTGGAATATGGCTTAAATTGGTAAGGTGGATGGAGATGAGGGTTCCATTTGATGAAGGGGGGTTTAGCCAATGAGAGAGGTCAGAGTTTACATTTCTGTGGCCCCTTTGTACTCCCATAGGCACCCAGAGCACCCAAAGCAACTCCATATGTCAAGCGGAATGCTAGCCCTAAATGGATTAGTGTGGTTTTGGAATACTACGGATCAGGGGTAACGGGTTGCACAGATGAGGGAGGCAGGGGAGGGAAGGAAGGACAGAAGGGGAATAGTGCGGTACCAGAGTAATCAGAAGAAAAAGTGCTGTATGGGGGTCAAGAGTAGGAGTATATACAGTAGAGAACAGCTGTAATAGACAGACAGACAGATACAGAGACTCCAGCCTCATTCTTTCCCTATCAGGAACTCAACAAAGGTCTCACCATCACAGTCACTAACTACTCTACTTCAGTAGCCCACCACGGTACCCCCTCCCTCGCCCATCATATGCAGCCTCACACCCATGCATGCCCCCCCCATCGCCCCATTCTTTATGCACGCTGCAACTCACACGCACAGCGCCGTCCGGTACAACACCCCAAACCCAACGCTACCACAGCGCATACCATACCAAACTACCAGCAACCCGCCACTCCCTGGGCCCGGGAGGCTGCAGCACTGTACTAAGTAGCGGTGGTGCTACTCCATCCGGATGTCTCATCGATCTAGGCATAGCAATCTGCCAGTTTCAGACCCCTTGCCGTGCTTCCTGGTCGCCTAGGGGGGCTACAAGCGGCTAGGCGGGAGGCGAGGGGGTTGTTAAAAGTGTAAATTGCACGTTTATCTCTCTGCGATAAAATGTGAGGGAAACTCCAAACTAACTTGCCCATTCCCGTATCGAAATCACACATCTTAATTTCTTGACATTGCTTGCATCTATCAACTACTCTCATGTCACTTCTACCGCTCACTTCTACCCGTTCACCACCACCGCATTCCGTTGCATCACACACCACAACATGCCACGGCTCGTGCGAGCGGGACGGGGGAACACACCACAAAGAAAGCGCGCAGGGACCGGGGGCATACGACATCCCAACTACGGCTTGCAGCGACCCATGAAGCGCGGGTACAGGCAGCACGTCCGCACGGAGTGCTGGTTGCATACCCACGCGAGGAAGCGCTCTAGACCCAGTCCGTAGCCGCCGTGGGGGGAGGTGCCGTACCTAGGGGGGCGTTATCAGTTATTTGCTCTTCGTGTTTACGGCTATGGATTCACGGAGCGGTAATTGGGGGTGAGTGGGGTAGGGGTGGAGGTAGGAACTTACTTGCGCTGGTCGGTGTACCAGTAGTACTCCTTTGGCGGGATGCCCTCGCGCTCGTACGCGGCCATTAGCTCCTCGTAGCCTTCCATTCTCATTGAGCCGCCAACGATCTCGCCGACGCCGGGCATGAGGACGTCAACGCTCTCTGTGACGCGCGGGTCGTTAGGGTCCTTCTTCATGTAGAAGGCCTTGATGGCGGTGGGGAAGTGGGTGAGGAGGATGGGCAGGTTGATGATATCGGTCATGCGGCGCTCGGCAGCCTCGGCGATGTCGTCGCCAAAGACGTGGGGGTTGCCCTCCTCGTTGAGGATGGGGGGGTCCTGGGCGTTGAGCCAGTCGATGGCGTCCGAGTAGCGCATGCGCTTGAAGGGGCGCGCGGGCGCCTTGAAGTCGGGGTTCAGCTCCTTGATGTAGCCCGCGATCTCGGGGTCGGCGAGGATCGTCTCGATGACGGTGCTGATCATCTGCTCTAGATGGTCGAGGAGGTCGTCGAAGTCGATAAAGTCCATTTCGGCCTCGACGTGCGCGTACTCGGCCAAGTGGCGACGGGTCAGCGATTTCTCGGCGCGGAAACTCTTCTCGATACAGTAGACGTTACCCAGGCTCTGGATGGCGGTCTCGAGGTAGAGCTGGGATGACTGCGTGAGGTAGGCTTTCTCGTCATAGTAAGGCAGCTCGAACAGCGTGGAGCCGCCCTCGACCTGGGTCTGGACCAGCGCCGGAGGGCTGACTTTTGTGAATTTGAGGTCCTTGTAAGCCTTTGCGAACGCCCACTCAACGGCAGAGCGGACCTTCATGACAGAGGACGCGTTGTCGCCACGGAGGACAAGGTGCCTGTTATCCAGCATCTGCGCGTCCCACATGTTCTTCTCCGAGGAAACCTTGTTGGTAATGGCATCGTCGCCGCTTGGGGCAGAGCCAATAACCTTGTAGTAGTCGACCTGGAGTTCACGGCCATCTGGGGCGGTGGCTCCGTCTGGGAGCTTGCGCATCTCACCGAACAGGGCAATCGACGTGCCCTGGGCGAATGTCAGAGCATCGTAGGTCTTGGTCAGGTCGCCGGTGAGGACACACTGCAGGTGGCCATATCCGTCGATGAGGGTTATGAATGTTGCCTGCTTCTGCTGTCTCAATCTGTGGATGCGTCCGCAAATCTTGACACGTGCGCCCTTGACATCCCCCTCTCCCAGCTTGATATCCTTGTCTCCAGTTGTGGTTCTCACAGCCTTTGGCAGGGACGCGTCTTCCGTAAGGACGATCTTCTTCGCATCCTCGAGGTTGTTGAGGCGCTGCTTCTCCTTCTCCGCCTCAGCAGCAGCAATCTGCTGCTGCTTAACCAACTTCTTCTTATGCTGGTCGAGCGCGTTCTGGGCCTTCTTCACAGCGCTCTTCGCCGGCTCCTTCCACGCCAATCGCTCAGATGGGTCACCATCCGCGCTCACAGCACCCGTAATAGAGGCGCGCTGCAGATATGACTTGTTCTCCGCGCCACCGTGCTGAATGAAGGCATACCCCAAAGATTTGTACGGTTTTCCCTCCGACCCATCTGCGCCCTCCTCGTCCTTTCCAGTGTCCAAGTCAATGTAGATGGCGCCAGTAGAATCGGCCTGTGCGCTTCTGGTCGGCAGAACCTCGTCGATCTTCGCCTTGACGGCGTCGAGAGTCGAAGCCATCGTAGTTCGCGGGGGGGCTGTTGTATTTATTTTTATTCTCGACTCTTTCATCCCACAATGCCAGCGCGAGCCCTTTGGTGGGGGTTGTCCTCACCGCCTCTGAGTCACTAAGGGAGTGCGCCGTAAGCGGGTTAGCGCCCAATTTACACGGACGCGCTTTCCGTGCCCGGTCAAGTCGCGACTTCCGCAATTCTAGGCGGTCGCGAGGGAAGGGTTCAAAGAGGCAATTCGAGTGCCCGTTTTTCAATGAACAAAGCGATTGTGGCTCCAGGACGAATTTTATTCTCAGCTGTCAACCTATCCAGTCGGTTTTTGCTTCTTAGGTCTTACAGCACAATGCCTCCGAAACAGGCAACCCTTGGGTATGTAAAGCCCTCGCAACCTACATCGGGGTGCCTGGAGAGCTATAAGCTGTCCAGCTCCACGATTTTTAGATATTATTTCTGACGCTACGTTGATATAGGAGGTTTTTTGGGGGTCCGAATGGGGCGAAACCAGGCCCTTCGAAACAGACAACTCTCGCGTTTTCCTCGAAATCTACGAATGAATCCAAGGCCAAGACTCCAGATGCGAAGGAAGAGGACCTTGAGGATGAGGTCCAAACCCCTAAATGTGATGAAGAGGCTGTGAACGAGCAGCTGGCGTCGGAGTTGGAGACTAGTTCTTCACCCAACGGCAAAGGTGCGTTTCTCAATTCGGCTTGGCCATTGTCGGGCATAGGACCCTAATTAATTCGATGTAGACTCTAAGAAACGGATTAGAGACGAGGCTCTGGAAGATTCCAAGAGTGAGGCTGCAGCGTCCGACGAATCAAAAAAGCCGAAGGAGGAACAAGAGGAGGAGGACGATGAGGAGCCCGTTTTGAAACGACCGCGCCGAAACGGCCAGGAATCGACGGTATCGAAGGACGCATCCGAAACCAAGCCAAATAAAAAAGATACTGCTGCAGGGAATAAGAAAGGCAAAGATAAGGCAGCTTCTAAGGTCAAGAAGGAGGTGGTCGAGATTGAAGATGATAAACCCCTTGCGAAGCCAGAGAGGAAAGCATCAGCTACTCCAGAAGAAAGCTCGGAGGTAGAGGAGGAAATCGAGGAAGATGAGGAAGATGAGAAGCCAGAATTGGCTGCGAAAACTCGAGAGAAGATACAGACAACCCTGAAGTCGAAGAGCAAGGACCCATATCCAGACTGGAAACCGGGAGAGCCAGTACCATATGCAGCACTCTGTACGACCTTCTCACTCGTAGAGATGACGACGAAGCGCTTGATCATTGCTGCACATTGCTCTCTATTTTTGCGTCAAGTCCTCCGCCTCACACCCGACGATCTCCTGCCGACTGTTCTCCTCATGATCAACAAACTGGCGGCAGACTATGCTGGGATTGAGTTGGGGATAGGCGAATCACTCATAATGAAAGCCATTGGCGAAGCCACTGGCCGAAGTCTGGCAGTAATTAAGCAGGATCAAAGGGAGATCGGCGACTTGGGACTAGTGGCTGTCAAGAGCAGATCTAACCAGCCAACTATGTACAAGCCCAAGCCGCTGACGGTCAGGGGTATTCACAAGTCTCTGTTGAATATTGCAGTGATGCAGGGTAATGGGGCACAGGGACGCAAAGTGGATGGCATCAAGAAACTGCTCTCTGCTGCTGATAGCGGAGGCGGCAAGGTCGATCTTACAAAGGACAAGGGAGGCCCAAGTGAGGCAAAGTTTATCGTTCGGTTTTTGGAGGGTAAACTGAGACTTGGCTTGGCTGAGAAAACGGTCTTGGTATCGCTGGCTCAGGCTATGGTCTGCCACGAGGTTGAGAGTAAAGGAAGAGACAAGGTTCCTTCTACGGATCAGCTCGCTAAGGGGGAGCAAGTCCTCAAAGCTGTCTACAGGTAAGTCACTTCTTCCCACTGGTCAGTTCCAGAATCTAATTTATATAATAGCGAACTCCCGAGTTACGATGTAATTATTCCAGCCATGATTCAACATGGTATCTTCAATCTCCGTGAGAACTGCAAGCTCCAGCCGGGAGTGCCGCTCAAGCCCATGTTGGCAAAACCAACCAAGGCCATTACAGAAGTTCTCGATCGATTTGAGGGCCAGACATTTACGTGCGAGTACAAATACGACGGCGAAAGAGCCCAGATCCATTACGTGTCCAAGGATTCTGAGACCAAATACCAAAGCAGCGTGCCAGCGGCCGCCAAGGGAGCAGCAGGCGGACTCGCGGCTATCTTCTCGCGCAATTCGGAGGACCTATCCAAGAAGTATCCTGATATCTTAGAGAAGCTCGGCACATGGGTCAAGCCTGAGACCAAGAGCTTCGTGCTCGACTGCGAGACCGTGGCGTGGGACATGGTGGAGAAGAAAGTGCTGCCTTTCCAGCAGCTCATGACGCGCAAGAAGAAGGACGTCAAGACAGAAGACGTCAAGGTCAAAGTCTGCGTCTTCGCCTTCGACATCCTCTTCCTCAACGGCGCAGCCGTCGTCGAGAAGCCCCTCCGCGAGCGTCGCGAACTCCTCCACGCAGCCTTTGCACCCGTAGAAGGCGAATTCGCCTTCGCAACCTCCATGAACGGCCAAGAAATCGAAGAAATCCAAACCTTCCTCGACGAGTCCGTCAAAGCCTCCTGCGAGGGCCTCATGGTCAAGATGCTCGACGGCGTCGAATCCGGCTACGAACCCAGCAAGCGCTCGCGCAACTGGCTCAAGATCAAAAAGGACTACCTCGCCGGAATCGGCGACTCGCTCGACCTCGTCGTCCTAGGCGCCTACCACGGCAAAGGCAAGCGCACCAGCGTGTACGGCGCTTTCTTACTCGCCTGCTACAACCCCTCCACCGAGCGCTACGAAACCGTCTGCAACATCGGCACCGGCTTCAGCGAAGAGATCCTCGAGACGTTCCACACGCAGCTCTCGGCCACGGTAATCGACCGCCCCAAGCCCTTCTACGAGCACAGCAAGGTCAACGCGCACCAGCCCGACGTGTGGTTCGAGCCGCGCTTCGTGTGGGAGGTGCGCACGGCGGACTTGACGCTCAGTCCGAAGTACCGCGCTGGGTACAAGGAGGGCATCGATGCGAATGCGGAGAAGGGGGTTAGTTTGCGCTTTCCGCGGTTTATTAAGGTGAGGGATGATAAGAAGGTTGATGAGGCGACGAGTAGTAGGCAGATTGCGGAGATGTATCGCAGGCAGGAGAGTGTGAGTAAGGGGCCCGCGGCGGATGATGATTTCGAGTATTAGGTGGGGTGGGGGGGCGATGCTGGTGCTGGTGCTGTTTTTGTGGGTGGCGAGCGTTGGTGTTTTTGGGATGGGATTTGGGTGATTTGCTTTGATTTGCTTTGATTTGAAGGGTGGGTGTATACATATTGGCATTGTAGCTAAAATATTTGCTTGTTCAAAAATTCAAACAATATTTTTCCCACAAAATAATATAAGTAAAAAACTTAAAAGTTGCTGCTGCATTGTTTACACTAACTATACCACCGGACCCAACGTTTAGTAGGTAGATCAAATTATCATTACTATTTCCTTGTTGCCTTGTTTCCTTATTACCTTATTATTTATTATTTCCTCATTACCTC
>JPKC01002516.1:0-19302 GCA_000750925.1 Pseudogymnoascus sp. VKM F-4518 (FW-2643)
CCTACACCACCTCATTACTCCTCTTCCCCCCATCCCCCGGCAGCGCCCCCTCTCTCACCTTCGTCCCCGTCCCAAAATGCCCCGACGCAATCTCATTCAACCCCTCATTCTCAACACGCGCGTTCTTCTGGACGCCCTTCGACTATAACCGCCGTTAGCTTGTGTTCAATTCATGTGCGTGTGAACCCTGGACCCCCTGGGGGAGTTGGGAAGGGGAAAGCTAGGGGGGAGTGGGAACTCACCTCGCCAAACGCATCATCAACGGCAGAGTTCAAGTGTCCCCGTATCGCCTCGCCCGTGCCATGCGCCGCAGCGAGGGCAGAATGGGCTTTTTGCGCTAGGCCGCCGTTGTTGGACGTGTGGTGGGTGGTGGTGGTTGTTGTGGTGGTTTGGGTTGGCGCAGTGGTCGTGGAGAGGGGGGTTTGGGTTGGGTGAGTCGACATTTTGAAGGGTGTTTGGATGGATTTTAGAGGTTTGTGAGAGTGTATTATTGTTATTTTAGGGGTTGGGGAGGGATAGGGGGCTCACAATGGGAGAGAGAGGATGATATATAGGAGGTGGGTATGACGTCATGGAGGGTAGGAGGGTGGCGAGGGGGACAGGGACGGCAGGGTAGTTTGCAAGGCAGGTATAAGAGGTGGAAGGACTTGGAATGGGGGACTATTTGCTGGGGAGCTATGACTGGATGGCTTATAACTGTGTATTGGGACAGGGAGACTGGTGATGTAGCATTGTGGTTCAGAGACCTGAGGACTATCCATAAGGAATGCAGTCGACGTGAGAACTCTGTAGAGGTATCTATGAAAATAGTTCTGTATATACTTTATAAATGGAAGATGCACGTCGATGCTATGTACAACATTTACAATCCTTTCCCTGCCTCTCGAAGCTTGATACCCTCGGTCTTCAACTCAAACTTCTTGATCTTTCCCGATGGCGTCTTGGGATAGTTCTTTGTCCAGAAGATATACTTCGGGACCAAGTGCCCCGACAGCTTCTCCCGGACCCAATCCCTCAACTCCTGTTTCGTAACGACAGGACCATCACCCTCTCCCCCGCCCTGGCCATCCCCCTCATCCACCCTCACTCCGCCATGCACAACCACAAACGCAGCAACACACTCCCCATACTTCTCATCCGGTATCCCAACCACACTAGCCTCACTCACACGCGGATGCGCAAACAGCACATTCTCCACCTCAAGAGGATGAATATTCTCGCCGCCGCGGATAATCAAATCCTTAATCCGGCCCGTGATATGCACATACCCATCGGCGTCCATCTGCGCCTCGTCACCCGTATACATCCACACGGCCTCACGGCCCTGCTCATCCGTCTCCGTCTTGCGCACCTCGGCCGTCCGCGCCTCATCGCCCCAGTACCCGCTCATGACGTTGTAGCCCGCGATGGCGAGCTCGCCGCGCTCGCCGATGGGCACCACGCGGCCTGGATCGGTCACGGAGACGACCTTGGCCTGCACGTGGGGAAGGAGGCGGCCTACGCTATCGAGGCGCTTCTGTATCGGGTCGTCGGGAGTCGTCATGCATGACACTGGCGCTGTCTCGGTCATGCCGTAGCAGATGGTCAGGCCGGTGAGGTTGAGGCGCTCGTGGAGCTTGCCCATCAGGACGGAGGGGACGGAGGATCCGGCGGCGATGCCAGTGCGCAGGTGCTCGAAGCCTTTGTCTTCGATGGTGCCGTTGGAGAGGAGCTCGAGCTCGGCGCTGAACATGGTGGCGACGCCGTAGAGGGCGGTGGCGCGCTCTTCTTGGACGGCGAGAAGGGTGGCGGAGGGCGAGAAGGCTTCGCTGGGGAAGACGATCGAGGAGCCGTGCGTGGCGGAGGCCATGTAGCCGAGGATGGAGCCAAAGCAGTGGTAGAGGGGGGGTGGGGAGACGATGATGTCGGCGGGGGTGAGGCCCATGCGCATGCCGATGAAGTAGCCGTTGTTGAGGATGGCGGTGTGGCTTAGGCAGGCGGCTTTGGGGAGGGCCGTGGTGCCGGATGTGAATTGGATGTTGATGATGTCGTCTCGGTGGAGAGGAGAGTCTGGGGTCACCGCTTGGCTTGTTTGCGAGTATAGGAGGTCGTTGAAGGGGGTTGTCGATTTGAAGTCTGAGACATCAAGGCGCCCGGCCGAGTTGTCAACAAGGATGACTTTCTGTAGGGATGGAACAGACGCCGACTCGATAGATCCAGAAGTGAGATCTGGGGAGATCTGCTTGAGCAGCGATATGTTTTCTCGAGGAGGTTTGAAAGGTAGGTTGGTCTCGGTCCCGATTATGAGATGTGTTGCTGAGAGATGTGACAGGGCCGAGATAACTTGGGGCGAGTTGAACGCTGGGTTCAGCGGAACCTATACAGTTAGCAAACGCATATTCGCAAGACCCTTCTTCTAGTGTACTTACCAAAATTGCTCCGAGTTTAAACAAGGCATATGTTGTCTAGTCACCTTCAGTCAGCACATCCGTCCCGACCAGCTACGTACTGGCATGTCATACCACAGCGAACTCGATATTGTTTCCCAAGCTGACAGCAACTCTCATGCCCTTCCTTACACCCTGTGCCTGCAGCCCTGCTGCGACAGAGCTACTCCTCTGGTCTAGCTCCTCATATGTAAGTCGCGTCTGTTGGGCGCGCGAGATCACCGCGTTTTGGTCTCCATGTTTCGATACGATAGACGAGAAATGCTCGGGGACTGTCTGGTCGAGTAACGCTGGCTACGAGACACGAAGTCAGTATATGCTGAGAATGAATTGCACAGGGGCAATAGAGTGAATGGTATGGCTCTACCTCTGTTGGTCCCTGAGCGTACGACGAAGTGAGAAGTCCCCGCCTTTGCACTCCACGAAGCACAGGCGCACAGGCCCGTGGGCTATTAAATCGAAATACAGGCCGAATCATGTTGTAACTTCTTCTTCATTACCACAATTGAATATGAGAGGAGCTTAGAGAAGGAGGAGAGATATCAGCAGCTAAAGTAAGCATCCAGGCCCAGCTTGGATTCCCATCCGAGGTAGGAGTAGGAGAGCAAGACGGGTTCCTCAAGTACTCCCCCACAGCTCCACGCTCCAAACGCGGGGATGGCCCCGTTTCTGGGCGATGGTACCCGGGTACCGTCGCCCAGAAACGGGAGGCTCTATACCGGTACCCGAGCCAGTGGAAGCTTACCTAAGCAGACTCAGGCGACAAATGCAGATTTCAGGAACAAAGCGCCAATTGATTTGTTTGGATTGTGTGCGGAGCAGTACGATCATTCAAAACTACAAAATATATCTGCTCTCGTTGAATTGCTCTCGCCCCAACTCTGCCACAAACAGGAGATTTCACTAGGATTGTAAAACAAAAACAAAAACCCCCAAAAAAAAAACATCAAAATGATGATGCTCCAAATTGGAGATCGAAACTTTGCATCAGCCGTGAATCGAACACGGGGCCCATCGATGGCAACGATGGATTTTACCACTAAACCACTGATGCCAGATTGATGTTAACCAATTGCTGTATTCCGATAGATGTTAGCGGGCCTAGCTGCTTTAACCACTACAACTTTCAGTTTTCGCGACTGTGCAAAAACAGCCGCCGGTTTCTCGTTTCTCGTCCTTACTTCTACACCATCTAACATAACATTCCGTTTCTGGTTTCTGCATCCTGGACTGTTATGCGTGCCTAGTAGGTTTCT
Organism: Pseudogymnoascus sp. VKM F-4518 (FW-2643); assembly: GCA_000750925.1. Taxonomy (NCBI): domain Eukaryota; kingdom Fungi; phylum Ascomycota; class Leotiomycetes; order Thelebolales; family Thelebolaceae; genus Pseudogymnoascus; species Pseudogymnoascus sp. VKM F-4518 (FW-2643). Next base: position 3,683 of record JPKC01002516.1, read on the forward strand.
GATTTTGGGATTCAGCTTTCCGTGCGCAGACAAGGTAGACATCATGTCAGCGCGTAGCCTACCCTATGCTTAGCGTATACACACATCTGCTCCTTCTCTTTTCCCATTCTCCTTCTCGCCTCCCTTCTTGTCTCTCCTGCCATCTTCCCTCGCAGTTTCTCTCTCATTTTTCCTTTGTTTAAGGTTTAGAAGAGCACGAGAAATTGATATATAATCACAATAAAACGTAGAGGATAAAGAAAGTTTAGAGAACCAAACATATGTGAGAGATCAATGGTATAACAAAGGTAGAAGGTACATTTTGCAATTAGTTGACCATTTGCGTGCTTTTTAGTTGCTGTTGGTTATAAGGCTCTTGTGTCAGAGCATAGGTCTGTAGACCCCTGGCCTTAGGGTGGACTTCAGAACTATGTAAGCCGCTCCTCGTTTTGAAGAACTCCTCCTAAAAGTGGTAGTGCAGGTAAAAGCACTAAAGCTAGCTAACCATTTCCTGTTTCCACGAAGCCGCTATCGTGATCCTAGGCTTTTGAGAGGCCCGAGGCAGATTTCGGAATCGACTAACCGTTTCGCGTTTTTGAGCGCTCTTAGGCCGCTTCGGTAGTTGCCGACGGTGGAGATAGACGTGCCATGTAGTCTACAGACGTTTACACACGATATACGCCCGGTTAAGTCTGCGAACCTCTGAAAGCGCCATAATTATTGTACTTTGTCCCAAAGGTGCCATGGGGTTTCTTTACAGGTAGTGGGGCAATATGAGGGATTTTGGTCGAGGTAGTTGTTGACCCAGCGAAGAATAGCGGATAATTGCCCGTGTTCGCACGGACCACCCTAGCTAATCGTCGGCGAGAACACCGACGATTACGTACCTGAGGAATAAGGTTTGAGGACCGGTTATTGGTTGAAATGAAACAACGTTAGAACTACTTTTCGATCACATCCCTGTACCTAAGTATACCAGGCCAACATCCAAACCTCCTAAACTAGCACCCGCAGATCGCGTCCTGATCTTTGCTAATACTACGGGAGCACTTTCAAAAATGGGTGCGGTGTGCGCTCATCTTTCATCTGTCCCTGCTTGAAAATCGCCAGAAACTACCCCTTGAAAGTAATTCCAACATACGCCAAGACTATGTACCCATTTTGAGCACGTACTTTTCTTTTAATCACAAAGAACGCCTCTTGAAGTGACCTCTTTAGAACTGTCCCTGTCTCTGTCTACAATGCATCGCTTTTACGTCCCTGTATTGATTTGCCAGAATAGATCATGCAGAGAAAATGAATGTAATCGATTGTCCGAACTTAACTATGTAAACTACGGGTAGGCCTTAGTGAATATATATGTCTCGAAATAAGAATTGAGAACCCTCGCGGGTGGAGTTAGTCGCGCTAATTGCAAGCTCGAGAGCTGATACGACGAATATAGGAAGGATTATCCGGGCTGTGTAAGCCTGCATAAAGCTCTTGGAAATGCCGACAGGGGGAAGATGCGGGGTCATGCGACCCCGTGTTGTCGCTTTGACGGCGACACCGACGATCGAAAATAGTTACTGTGGTCCGCTAGTTGTGGTGCACTGTGAAGGTGGAGGACTCTTATGCTGCATAGTAGGGTAGTTTTGTCCGTCGTCGCTGCATGAGGAAGTAAAGTTTGCACAGAGATCGTCGGTTTCGCAGGGTGGGAAGGTGGCGGAGGCGTTAGGAACGCTCGCACAGCAAGGCTGCGAGATCATTTACCGCCACGCGGTTTAAAGAACAGGATTGGTTAATCATAGCACTTCTTTTTCGATAGTCAGTGAAGCCACCAAAGACTAAGCAGGATAAGTCTTTGAGATAGCGAGTCATGGTTGATGATGTGAATCATGTAGCAGACGAAAGATTAATGAGTGGCACAGCTTTATCATTAATGAAGTGACAGAAGGTATAGCGATACACTAGAGGCCCCTGAGCTCACTGCCTCCCAGAGCATCGTCACTTGCCCTACCACTCTCCAAGTCTAGCCGGCTGATTAGCTACTGGCTGATTCTCATCTAGTCGCTAGAAAATAAAAGGCGGCGCCTGGTTGTTCGAAATCTAGCGCAAAGCAAGAAACTTTGCCCGGAAAAGACTAAGTTGGGGTGGGAGGCAAGATATGGCGTAGCTTATCTGGTTGAGCGTGCGGCAGCTTTCATTCCTCAAATCGGTCGCCTCGGCCTTACAGTAATCTGACTCCCAAACATCAGACACGGCGATTCCAGCTACAATCTCGACTGCTGGTCGCAGAGTGCAGTTCTAGAGAATGGTGGACTTCACCTCCTGGAACCTGTACCGTAGATGTTCCAAAATCCTGCCATAACTGTGCCGTCACCTTCTTGGTCACTTAAGCGCCATCCGCCGGATAACTGGCAATAGAAAACATAATCCTAACTATTCTCATGCACTCTTGTGACATAATATTAGCTCACCCCGTTCACTGGGCTTAATCTTTACTCCACACCACATTGACTGTCTGTCATATTATCCATGGCCGCTGCCTTCGAAGTTCAACGATTCAACAGACATATATTTTGAGAGCGGCATTTAATGCGTGAAATACAAATATGTGTTGACATAGGTCTATTACGTTCTTTAAGGTAGATCTGATTGTCTTCGTCTCCGGGCTGTTTTCCTCCGCGCAGGGCCTGACCCAAGTGCATCCTTCCAAGACAAAATGCTCATTTGTCGCCAATTACTTCTCGTCTAGATCTCACTGGTACTAGCCAAGGCCGGAATGTCTTCGTTACTGTTCTTTCCCCTTGCTGGGAATCGACACTAATTAGCCAAGGAGGAGGGGGCGGCGGAGTTAAGGCTTGGCGGCTAATAGATGGCGAAAGATTAGTAGAAGCCCTCTCTCTTTGTTGGGAAGATATCTGCCGCCAGCTTGGCTTTCTCTTAAGCTGACGTGTGTCGGTCCGTTTTATTCTCTAGTCTGTAGAAATTCCCCCGAAGGTAAGGTTGTCCGCAATAATGAATTGATTGGTTGAAGCTGTGGATTCGTTCACTCTCCATAGGGCCCCAATAGCCACGATTTATCGTCTATAAGATCAAGTACTAACCCCAGAATTTCCCCAGATTAATAGTCAAGTCCCCTCTCCAAGCCTCGTCAGCTTATCCCCACTTCCTATATGTTCTCCTATACACGCTATCCTCAAACAACTACTTCCGTTATGGAGAAGAAAGAAGATATTGGCTCGGTTGTTGTCCATGATGAGGATATCTTCAAAGATACTGAGAAGCCTAGCGCGGTACAACGTGATTACTCTGGTGCTATCATCTCGATTGACCCAATCGAGAAACGACTTGTCAAGAAGCTAGACCTCAGAATCATGGTGCGCTAGATCTTTCTCTCAACTCTTCTACGTTAACGGGTATTAGCCAACGCTTTGGTTAATGTACTGGCTTAACTATCTCGATCGTAATGCTATTGCTCTAGCGAAGCTGGATGATATCGAAAAAGATCTTAATATCACTCCTACGCGTAAGTCCTAAGAACACCATCTTTAGATGGTCTTGAGCAGAGTACTAATTTTTTCTCTTTCGTTTGTATAGAGTACTCCACCTGCGTCTCCATTCTCTTCGTCGGGTATGATAATAACACAGTTAGACCAGAATCGAAAGTTAGCTGACTAAATTCAGTTACATTCTTGGTGGAATTCCCTCGAACATGTTGATTACCAGAATCAGGCCATCCTATTACATGGTGCGTGATATTGACTACTTAGGATTTACTTCCATACTCATATTCTAATAGGGATCAGCCATGGCGCTCTGGGCCATCGTTTCGACACTTACCAGCATTTCACAAAATTTCACTGGGCTTCTCCTTACACGATTTTTCTTAGGCGTCACAGAGGCCCCATTTTATCCGTACGTGAGGATTTTTGTATTTCGCCTATGGTATACTGACGGAACCTAGCGGTGCATTGTACCTCCTTTCCATCTTCTACACTAGGAAAGAGGTCGCCACCCGCATTGCCATTCTATACACAGGAAACATCTTTGCTACTGCCTTTGCTGGTCTAATCGCCATCGTCCTCTTCAAAATGGACGGAATTGCAGGCCTTGAGGGATGGAGATGGCTCTTTATTATCCAGGGTATTTTAACCTTTGTAGTGGCTATTGTTGGCACCCATTTCCTACCCGATGACCCAACTGTGACCCGCTGGCTCACACCAGAGGAGCGCATTCTCGCACACGAACGTATCAAGCGAGACACAGTTGATGATCAGGGCAAGATCTCTACTATTAAAGGGCTTAAAGAAGCTCTTTCGGACTACCGGGTTTGGATTTTTGTCTTTATGCAGCACATGCACCTGGCATCTAACGGATTCAAAAACTTTGTACGTGTAGTTGATTGTCATCACAGGCTCTTGCTAATCAGTTTTCTAGTTCCCTAGTGTTGTTCAAGGCCTTGGCTTCAGTCGAACCATCACCCTTGTGTTGACTTGCCCACCAGTGCGTACCCAGCGATTGAAATCTCTCAATCTTACACTAATAATGCCTTTCTTTAGTATCTTATTGCTGGTGCGATTAGCGTGTATTGGTCATGGTCTTCAGGGAGGTTCAATGAGAGAACCTGGCACATCTCAATTGCTAAGGCTGTCGCCATTCTTGGATTTATACTTGGATTCGCAGTCAACAACACTGCTGCACGCTACGTCAGCATGGTTATTTTCGCTATTGGAACTTACGCTGTTAATAGTATCATTCTCGGGTGGGTTGGTGCTACCTGCGGACAAACAAAGGAGAAGAGAGCTATTGCAATTTCTATCATCGTTAGCACATCAAACGCGAGTTTCATCTGGACTCCGGTAAGTCATTTCTAAAACTTATAATGTCTGAGCTTTACTAACTTGGGTATAGTACCTTTGGACCAACTCTTACGGGGGAAGGTATACTCTTGCGCTTGCCACTAGCGCTGCCTTTTCTGCAGCAACAGCTATCGCAGCTTGGGCCATGAGATTCGACCTCATGAGAGAGAACAAAAAGATCAGACAAGATGAAGATGAAGCGACCTTGTATTATGCCTACTGAAAGAGTCATTTTTAGAAAACCGACTTTTAACAGAGCCGCTATCAATTATTCAGGCGCTACATACTATATGTAAAGAGTGCTTTACAAATACTATAACGTGGTTTATAAAATTTTCTAGGTTTTATGCAAGTAGAACTTCGCTGCGGAATAAGATGGGAGTGAAAGGAGAGGAATGAATGACTGTAAGTAGAGTAGGGAAATATAATGGAAACTTTAGGGTAAATAATAGGATTCTAGAGGATTATGGTAATGATTTTCTTATTTATGGATTAAATTAATTGCATATAGGCAGTTAAGTGTGCAAGATGTAGAAACCTCTATTTCATTAAATGTCAGCTTTAGAGGCAGGAGGCAGACTTGCAATTAAACACGAAGAACAGCTATACGACCTAATTGTAAAAAAACTATATTATAACTAGGAAACCTTTATAACCTATCTTAATTTTTCACTCACGTATTATACCTCCCATCCTCTCACTTCAACTTCCCCCTATCAATAAACCACCCTGTAATCCAAGACCTGGCATGACTATCAAATTTCTACGGTCTCCCCCCCCACCCAAACGCCAGCACGCCACCACCCACCAAGTCCCATTCCCTTCGCCTCCCGCCAGCAGACACACACATAGCTTGCAACTGGATTTCGCCTACCAATACCACAGCTTGCAATCCTGCATTTGTATCAAACTGCTGAGGACTGCCTCTACCGCGCTTATCGTTGGCATCTGTCTCGTCATCAGCCTGCCACAGGTAATCCATTACAGCCCCTCCGCCGCACCCATCCTCGTTTATGTCGTGTAAGTCCGGTCCTTGCCACCCAGTCCGGAGTTGGTGATAAGCGATGCCAGTATCCGACTCGCCCACAAGTCTATAATGCAGTTTCAGAGTCGTAGCTTGCAGTCCCAGATGCGCATGTCCGACATGAGCCCAGCCGTTCTCGAGCGCTAAACGGTACGCCGGTGGGTAGAAGGCAATGTTGTGCGTTGTGCGCGGGTGGCCTCTTGCCCTTCCAAATCCTAAACAGGTAGCTGAGATCCTACAGTCCCAACAAAGCCCATTGGACTGTCTTCAAGAAAGGACTAAGTATGACAACAACAACATACCATCTATCTTAGTATCAGATACTGAAGGCGATGATCGGCCTTGTCTTGAGGTAGCTTCATGTAGATTGTTGTATAATCGCGGTAAAACTAATGAACTTGTTCAAAGAATTCAGGGTGAGACCACGTTAAGTCGATGGATGACACGACAGTATTCAGGGAATTAGTCAACCGTTTTCGCGCTTCTTAGGTTGCTGTCAGTTGCAAGGCCAGAGATTACGTGACCTCTAGCCCTCGGGGCAGATTTCCGAGGGCAGTATAGGTAAAAGCACCGAAGCCAGCCAACTATCTATCTCCCGTTTCCATAAAGCCGCTGTCGTGATGTGATCGAAGACACAGGATGCGGCCTTTTGAGAGGCCCAAGGCAGATATTAGAATCGACCAACCATCCCCCGTTTCCACAAAGCTGCGGTTGTGATTACAGACATAGGATACGGCCTTTCGATAGGCCTGAGGTAGCTTTTAGAATCGGCCAACCGTTTCGCGTTCTTTATGCACTCTTAGGCCGCTATAAGTGGAGAAGAATTTAAGGAGCTAGATACTCTAAGCTAATTATTAGGCTTTGAACTACGCGCCCCTATGCCTACATCCAACTCATTTCTAGGTAACTGAGCGCAAAAATGTCGCTGCTTTTCCTAGACTTCAGAAAGGAGAAATCAGGAAATGGTAAACCGGCATTAGGGGGCCCAAAGTCGAGCAGGCATCGATGGATTAATACCACTAAACCACTCATGCTTCTTGTTGTTAGCAGTCGCGTATTGCCACATATGATGGTTGGGGCCCCGGCTGCTCGGTCCGCTCCCGCTGCTTTTGCAATGCGCTATTTGTTCTATGACATGTAGCGCGGAGTACTCGTCACTAACAGCAGATGCAGGGGCGACGCTGTGAACGATCTGGCTTGGGCGCTCTGTGCGGGCTCCAGTCCCGGTTCAATAGGGCCTGTCTAGGTGCGGAGATGAGCTTCTTGGCAAAAATTGTGCTTTTGACGCGGCGGCTCCTGCCTGCTGCGCCGCAGGCCTAAGTGTCTTCCCTCCAATTCCTTGCCACAAACGTAGTCTCCTAGATATATGTTGTGACGTCGTCAACATGCATCCTCCTACCCTCCTCCTGATTGCCCTCACAACCTGCGTCGTCACCGCGACTAGTGCAGAGACTGTCCCAGCGGCCATCACCCGCGCCCCCCGAGCCGTCGACCCAGAGGGTTGCCCCACCGAGTTCCTAACCCAGGAGGGTTTGGACGTGCCCAAGCCAACCGGCTCTCTGGCCGACGAGATCCAATCCTACGGCTGGAAGCTGTTCAAGTCATGCATCACTGCCACTGCCACTGCCACTGTTACTGCCACCAACGTTGACAGATGCCCGTCCTATGCCCAGTCAGACTGGTGCGGCTTCACTACTGCTGCGCCGACAGGCGTCCTCCCGGCCTATTCGACATACGCCAGCCAGGCGTACTCATGGTGGATGGAGCATAGCTCCGCGCTCGTCTACATGAGGGACAATTGCCCCAATACTTGGGAGCATGGCCGGTGGCGTGATGGAGACGGCGAGCGGTGGATTGAAGACACATTTGCCGTTGCTGCATGCTATGCCGAAGCGCTTACCACTGCTGAGCTGGCGCCGACGGGGCTGGCTACCGGGGGATCGAGCACGACGGAGCTGGCGGCTACGGGGGGGTTGATGACGACGGAGCTGGCGGCTACGGGGGGGGCGAGCACGACGAAGCTAGCGGCTACGAGTCTCGCGAAAACGGCTGTGGGAAGCGCGACTCCGACATCGACGGACGCGCCGAGTGGTGGGATGGGACGCTTAGGCGCGGAGATGTGGATGGCTGCGCTTGCGGGGATCGCTGCTGTTGCGGTAGGCTGCGAGTGGTAGGGAGTGGGCATATTTGTGCAAGAGGTGCTGTATTGTATAGTTAGATACCCTAATTGGTGCGTGATGTATGCGTTGCTGCTCCAGATGCCTACGGTCCAAAAGTACAAGGCAGGCGTTAAGGGATACACATAAAGGGGTCAGTCACCCACATACTCACGTCCTCATCATAGAATAATATAACTGAAAATTAGATCCGCCGCTCGCTCATTGTATTCATCAACTCTCCGTTCTTGCTATTCTCATCTCATCATACAATCCCCTTCCCCTCATCCCCGCCGTGAGGCACCTCTCCAGCTGCTTCCTTCAGAAAATCTGAAGCTCAAACACTGGCTCCATGTACTCTTCCTCCTGTTGTTGTCCGCTGTTATGCCTCTCAATGTCTTCTGTTGGGCAGCGGCGGAAGTAAACGGTAAAATCCCAACGCCGCAATAAGGAGGCTATTTTACTGATAGAGACATGCTTTCAGCTGCGAGAACGGGTCCTTGGCCGTCATCATATTGACACGGAGACTTCCCTTGAAACTTTGAATGAGTGGCGGATGGAGAATATAGAGATAGGCGTTTAATGCTGCTTTAATTGGTAGATAGAGAGCTAGTGCAAATATGGAATGGGCCTAGTAGTGTAAGCTTGGGTAGGAGACATGGTACGGTAATGAAAGGGTACTCTTTCTAGTGCAAAGTCATCAGACTGTTTGCTTGTAAGACTTGAGCGTGAAGCGTAGAATCGGCAAGAATCAGCTCCGGTTTATGATCAGGAGCAGTACCTTTGAAGTACAAATCAGGCAGGGTGCACAGCCACACATGTCTGGAAATGGACCCTGCTAAATTAACAGTCTAGGTCCATTTATGACTGCTGTTGAAGGCAGCTTTTGGGAAACCTATGTTCAGGCGGCTGAGGGCCAGAAGTTGCTGCTTTTCAAGATTCACAGAATAGGAAACCAGGAGGTATAAACCAGCATTGCGGGGCCCAAAAGACTTTATTATTTATCATGGCAACGATGATTTATACCACTAAACCACTGATGCTTCTTGTTGTTAGCAGCTGCGTATTGCCATATATTATGGTTGGGGGTTTTGCTCAGGTAACGGCACAGAACCGACAATTATACGCGACTGTCTTATAACACAAAATATACCAAGATGCACTAGGGGCGTATCAAAAAAAACTATTTTATAACTCAATGCTGCCTTATGAAAGGTACTGTCTTCTATTCCAATTCATTCGGTATATACCACACACTACGTGGGCTTCATGCTCGACAAAATCGCATTTCCAATGACAGCCGTCCCCATCAACAACCCCTTAGGTAAAGAGCGTTCAGTACTCCCTAAATACGTGGACATATCCCAGATATCTTTCATTCCCTGCCAACAATGGACCCCTCCCTCTTCAACTTCAAACTGTGCATTCACTCCATCCTTGTCCAAACATGTAGAAAACTCTTCAATCTCATCTAGAAGAAGCTCATGAGACCCCGCCGAGAGCCAAACTCTAGCAGGCATAATGTCCTTCCATGAACGGCCATCAGGTAGTAGCTGAGTGAAATTAACCAATGCCGTAGCTTCTTTGCTGATAGTATTACCCAACAAATATTTTGAAGACTTAAGAAGAGTTTCCAGGGTGATGTAGTCCATGTACTTGTTGCTCTCATATGTAGTACGCTTCGAACAGTTCAAGTCAATCCAGGGCGACTCTAAGAAAATCCCCCTTCCCGGTTTAGGCAACTGAGCTTTCTGTAACGAAGCAACAAGACAGATCGCCAAGTGTCCACCTGCCGAATCACCTAGTACGGCAATATTAGAAGCATCAATGTTCTGATCCAACAGGTACTTATACCCCGCCACGGCCTGCTCTACCTGTGTTGGAAACTTCGCCTCCGGTGCCAACGAATACTCAAGACCAAACCAGGAAACTAATATGCCGCGCTCAGCAGCAATTTCAGCAATCCGCAAAGCCGCTAGCAAGAAAGTTCCAGGGTGGCCACTGACATAAGCTCCACCATGGAGATAGTATACTACGATGTCACATGCTCCTGGATCGACGGGCTTTCCAGGAGGACCTTTGCAAAGCCAGTAGCCTGCGACATTTTGCTGAAGCACTCGTTGGTACAAGTTGTTGTTCTTGGAGCGAAAGCGCGGTGAACTGAGGATTTTTTGGGTGCTGGGTTTGCTGAGGAAACGCGATAATGGGAGAGGGAGGGCATTACTTCTATGTTGTGTTAGCGACTTAAGGGAAGAGGTAGGCGATGGGGTTAACAATTGTACCTTCGTAGAAGTGAGAGCGCTATATCCTCTTTGAAAGAAATCACATTGTGTCCGAGATTGAGTAATCTTCGGCATATAGGTTGAAGGAGCAGCCATGGGAGCAAGAAGACTAGCAAAGCGAGCTGCGCCCAGTTCGACGGAGGGATTCTCCTATTGCCTGGATTTGGCTCAGAGATTGTGGTGAACAGAGTCATTGCATCCATTTTCAGCCGCAGATATAGCCTCTAGAAGTGACTTATTGCCCAAATTCTGTGCTTTCGTCCTCTCGGTACTCTATGGATTTAAGTAGTATGAGAACTCAATTAACTCTGCCACGGGGTTTGTCGTCTCTTTTAACCGAAGAACTAACCTAAGAGCTACCCTCCTCGTATTCGTTTCTAATGGAGGCCTGGCGCCACCTGCCCAAAGGAGCCTACCTCCGAGCCGGTCTAGCATTGAGAGGTTCTTGCAGATTGGCCAGCAACCTGTGGCCCTCGCGAGAGTTTCAATCGGTCTAAAGTGAAGCTGACGGAGAACGATCAGCTTTGTAGCTCTGCAAATGGATGGATTTATGCGTAAAGCTTCTAGTCCGGTAGCTAATAATAATATACATATATTTTGGCGTGGCTTTGCATTGCTAAAAAATTCGAGTTTGTACTCCATTCAATCAAAAATCCTCTGCCATACTTTTTAAGAATCCGCCATTTTCCCAGTCTTGAGCATTTTCATACTGTTTATGCATCCGTGCTCCTTCTGGGGCTGACGTTACGCAACACAGAAATTCCTCTGCAGATGTAGGTTTTAACAGTGATTGGGAAATATCACACAGTTGTGCAGTTAAATGTTGACTGTTGTTTGTAATACTTAGAGCTGTATAACACCTACGATACTTACGACATCGCACTAGTAGAGGCCGTTGGTCTGTGAATTGGAAATCTATAAGAAGGATAGATACATAAAGCCTTTTTCGAACTAGAATTTTCTTGAGACTGCCAGACGGGAAGTGTGGGGAGAACCGTCAGGGTTGGCTTTTCGCCAAGGCTTTACCTCTGAACAATGGAAACCATCTCAATCCATACTAGTACGCTAGTATTGTCAGCCATTAGAGTGGCGGTTTCTGGTAGCGGCGTTAAGCTGTACGCTTTGCTCACCATGCATCCGGGTCTCCATTTCCTTAAGCTGCCTTTCACGAAAGAGAAGTTCCTGTCGTTTCTCGTCGATCTCCCTCTGCATCTTGACTTCAATCTCCCTAAGATTATTCTCCTCTCGACGTAGTTGTTCTTCCATAAGACGGGCCGATTGAGAAGCTAGATCTTGTGGATTCATGGAATAATCACTTAGTATGTTAGAGAACGGCAGGAAATCCAAGAATCTGCCACCACTTACGCTTCCGCATCACTCATCACATTCTTGCTGAGCTTCTCTGTACGGTAATTTTCGTAGAGGAAGTCGTGGGTAATCTGTTTCAAGTCTGCAAGATGGCTGTGCAAGAGCACGTTTCTGACAGCCAAAAAGTCTGAGTGCCTTGGATTATCGACTTCCACAACGCCCCAGGGATATTGTCTCGCTCTGACTTTGCGCCCACAAATTTCCACGACCTCTTCAGATCCTACGATAGCAAAAGGCAAAAGTCGGCGAAGCTCTGCATTTTCTTCGATGGTATCCTCGTCATCTTCTTCAACATCATAAGGAAAGTCGTATACTGGAATACGGTAATGCTCGATGTCTTCCATTACAAGCTTCTTTGACTCGGCCAACTCGGCAGGCGTAAGAGAATCAGCTTTTCCTATCACAGGTATGACGTTTACTCGTGGTGATAGACGCTTCATAAGCTCGATGTCGAGTTCACGCAGCCTGTCCAGTGTTAGTCCACTTAATCTGCAAACGTGTAGAGAAGAACATACCCATGCCCAGTAGGAGTGATGAAATAGAGGAGGGCGTGAACACGATTATCACGGAACCGTGGCCTACGCGAAATTCGACAATCTATGGTGAGAATATCGTCATATTGTCGCTCAAGGTAGTCCATAATCTCCTCGAAGCTATACGGGCGACATCAATAAAGTGTGCCGCGGAGGTGCTTCTCGGAATGACTGGTATTACCTTGCCTCATTGTCAATCTGATCGCCAAAGCCGGGAGTATTAACAACAGTGAGAGAAATTCGTGTTCCGTCTTCTTCCAATTCAAGTTCTGCGAAAGGAATTAGCAACTAGGGATATCTTTGTTTCGTATGAGGTTTTACAGACGTACTTACCAGTTGTGACTGACTTGATTCTAACACCCGCTGCTGGGTACACATTGGATGGATCATCGTCCTCGTTCTGAAGAACTTTCCTACCGCAGAGAGTATTCACAAATGTTGTTCGACCTATAGACAATCAGCCATTGGTAGCTTTGATGTGGTTAATACGTACCAGTACCACTAGCACCGCAAACCATCAAGCGGAACTGAACTCTGTAGATCACTGGTCATTATGAAGATATGGAGATTGATCTGGTCATAGAGATTCTCACCCTTTCTTCTTGTTCTTCTTCCGGCGAATCTCGACCTAATGTTTCCCTTGATTAGTTTATGAAACACTTCCATTATTGGGTATTCCTACTGAGGTATGGTACTACCACGCAAGGATTAAGTTTAAAGACGCCAAAGGAGTGTGCGATGGCCATGAGAGAGCTACTCACTGTTCTCGCTGGGACAGACATGACTGTCAAGTTCTTGAGCAAACTGGCGCATCGGAGGAGGTGTTGAATGGTTGCAGAACATAAGAAATGATGAGGATGGAAAGACCAAAGTAATATGATCAAACGCAGCTAGCCTAGTTTGGTATCATCCTCTCCGCTAATTCATGACAAACTTAGAGAGTAGCTGAGCCTCCACTCTCTGGCTTCTGATACATGTACATGTGCGTCGTGAACAAGCACAGAATGCTCCGAATCCGTGCAAAACAAATCAATTCTATAGGCTGGATGCTGCTGCGGTGAACATGTGAGGATTATACAAGCCGCCAAGAAACACGATCCAAGCTAGACTTCTATCACATGGCGAGGCAAGCGTTGATTGGCTACCTCCAAGCATACCGGATTTAGCTAGAGCGCCGGCCCAACATTAGATATACGGCAAGGTTGAGCCAGATATGGGCGCAATCTCCCATCTCTTCAGCTTGTTGAAAATGGGCTTCACACACAGTAGAATCTGAATTTCTCAGGTCCACCAAGTAGAGTTTGACACTGCAAGTCCGAAAGTAATTTCGCCTGAGGTTCGCCTAAGTCGCCGATCCGTTGAAGCTGCGCCCGCATCCACTTGCGCTGATTGTCTGGAATTGACGGAACACTGGAACCAACATATAGTGGCCATATGAGCGAATATCTGCCTGCTTTCGTAACTATGTCACTCTTCTCATCTGATTCGCGCTGGCCCTTGGTAATTGCTAGTGACATTCTCGACAAGTCATGATTTAAGAGAAAGGGGACGCTGGCGCAGATTTCATCCACCAACTTCCCCTGACGTCTTTCTGCTCCGAACAAATCTAGTTCTTGTTCGCCACGTGTCGAATGGGAGGGCGATCTGGTTGCCACGCGAAGAATTATTGAGAGGACGATGAGACGAGATACGCGATAAATATTCCAGACTCGTGCGATATAGAAATTGGAATATCTGTGGATTTGAGGCGGAGAAAAATCTGAGACGCGGCCTTCAGTGTAAGAGAGCGCATTTAAATCTGTAGCGACTGTGTATGACCACGTCGCAGGGACACTTTGTGCCCAATCTAAGATCCCCGAATCCAGTCTTTTCGCAGTCTTAAGAAGTTCGAGGGCAGGCTGTCCGTTTTCAGGCCATGTTGAGTGCGAAAGCACAATATTGGCCTGGGATTGAAGATTGGGAATATCTATAGTCCTCGCGATCAGTCGGTCCTCCTGAGTTTCGTGCAACGACGTGAATTCAATATCTTGATAGAATATCGCGTGGATAGGTTTAGATATTTGCATGTGACTTAGAACCTATTTAATCGATGCCGTTAGATTATGACGTTTAACAATCATCTAGGGATAGCCTTACGATGCTTCTTCGTACGTAGTGAAATAGGTGGCACGATGTCGGCTCACGAGGCTGCTCTTTCCCACGAACTCTTAGAAGAGCAGCGGCCCCATCGATATGAGTGCCATATGCTAGCGGTGCCCCTAGCTCCCATGTTATTGTCTGGAGTTATCATATGACTCAGTATGTGCTTCACAAGCGCGAAAGAATTAAAGGACCAAAACACTATCGAAGGAAAACCAACCTGGTGACCACTCAGTAGAAGGACGGCATACAGTGTTTGGTCACTTTTGACCTGATCTGGATCCCGAATTGCTGAATTGAGGGCCGAGATAGCTCGGCCATAAAATTCTCTTGATCTTTGCGCGAGGTTTAGTCTAGACTTCGCTAAAGTAGCATATGATATTGCTTGCACTGCAAGACGCAATGGAGAACAAGGGGCGCTCCGGTTGTACAGATCTGGAAGGAGCAAATGAAGATATCGCGTGTGATCTTCATCTGACAACGAAGCTACGGTAGTCTCGTAGAAGTGGCACACTACCGAATCTTCCAGTGGAGGAGATAAATGCTTACCAAAACCATCCATGTGATGTAGGCTCTGGTTGTCGGAGGGTATACGCAAAGGGTCTGATCGATAGGTTGGTGTACCAGATTGGTGAATCGGAGAAATACTGCGGTGGTTAAACTCATTTTTTTGGGCCTTTCTCTGCGTTCTTTTAGTCTCATCGCGAAATGCTAGCGAAAGCTGATCTCGGTAGCCTAGGCATGTTCGCTTCATCTTTGTGCAATTGGAGCATTCGGGACGGTTCTCATCACACTAACATCCTCTATTAGCACATATTGGAATAAACGGTGTGGATGTGCATACTTTGACGTGTAATTTCCTATGCGAGAAAACCGCATTAGTTACCTCGAGTTTCGGAAATCGATGGATCCTTAGGGAATTACCTGCAGTTCTCGCACCCGCGACTTGGCTTGCCACAGTACACCATCAGGGGCTTATCACAAGACACAGAGTGATGACAAGTGGTTAGCGAAAGGAAGAATAAAAGGACTGGCGAGACTCGGATCAGGGGGTAGTTTTTAAATCGTCTCGGTGGTAAACCTATTAAATTACAAGAAGGTATGTCTGGCCCTGTGGGGACCAAGCCGCTAGCACCAGGCAGCGCTAGCTCGTGGAACACCTGTGCTTACTTTGTCCAATCTTGCTAAAACCTCACCAAAACTCACTCTTCGATTAAATAATAGATTTCTATAGCTTTTCATTGACACTAGCTTAGTAGACAACCTTCCTCCCCTATGCGTCACCCCCCCCCCCC
>JPKC01002517.1:0-43350 GCA_000750925.1 Pseudogymnoascus sp. VKM F-4518 (FW-2643)
CACCATAAGCAGCCCCCCCCCCCCTTGCATTGCTATACTGAAAGACGATCCATTCACTCACCGCTGTGTCCCAGAAAAGGCATCCTAACTCAATAGCCTTCAGCAGCACCGGTTCGGCTTCTTCGGCGCTTATATTGTTCCCCACACTTCCAGGGGAGTTAGGGTGTGGGGTGCGCACTGATCGCTTATGCACTTCACCATCTTGAGCGATAGACATCATGGAGGCCTGTTCTTGCGGTAGCTTTGGCCTGAAAGGTAAAATGGGCTGTGCTAGAATCAATCATATGGGCATCTTCGGCAAGCATTCGGCCTTATGCAACCTGATTATGAGCGACCTATGCGAATACGTTGTACCTCAAGTAGTCTTATGGTTTAATCTAACTCCGATCATTTAGTAAGGGTTCCAACGGCGTTTCGCCCCGCAGCGATCGCCAGTAATTCGTCGATTCAAATATCTCCTTGCAGCCTGTAACTGTCCAGCCCCAGTGCTTTATAAAGGAATCGGTGATTTCCCATCCTCTTGAATCCCATGACTCGCCCCAAACGACGACAGCTGTTCTTCCAGTTGGCGCGCTGAAGAATCCAACAAGATCGCTGCAGAGCTCCATTTCTACCGTATCAAACCAATCGCCGGCGCGTAGAATATTGTCCCGTATACCAGGCACGGGTATCGTATCGATCCAAGGATGATGAGGAATGCGGCATTGAAGAGTGGTCGGATGTAAGCTAGGTGGTAGATGGGACCAAAATTGAGAGGGATTGCTGGAATTGAAAGGAGAGATCGCGTCATCTTTCATTCCCTGTTCTACCAGCAGGCCAATAATAGAATAGTTCGTTACCATCGCCCTAAACACGTTGAATTTGACCAGCGTAAGGAGATGGTCAGTTCTTGGAGAGCTTAGCGCAAGATTCGTATTCTTATCGGCCCATCTCTCGAAGAGGTATATCATTCTCTGTATCTCAGCGGCAGTCAACTTGCAGGTCGAGTGTGTATGTCTCAGTTGATGGAGGGTGAGGTCCAAGTCGGTCTGTTCGCTTTCGCCATCGGCGGGAGCATCAGTCCCTACATCACAGCTGTTTGCCTCTGGTTTGCCAGCCATGCGCTTCCCTAAAAGAATCAGCAAATCCTGCTGCTACGCTACGTACGCCGATACTCACTATGTGCCCTCTGATTCAAGCGATTCTGCAGCCGCCTCCGCTGTGCAGGAGAAGATAGCCCAGTCCAATCATCTTCTCGTGAAAGAACATCGACTTGTTGTGGCATTAGCTCCACTGGTATTGATGGCATAGAGGTTCTTTCATCGTCATCATGTACACTGCAACAAGCTCCGCCAGTCTCCATACCCGGTTTAATCCAGTTCCCACACAAATCTCTACGACAAGGGGAGGTGGGCGTTCAGCAATGGTATGCGCTGTATTGAAGTATCGGGACGTAGGCAAGAACGATGGTAAG
This sequence comes from Pseudogymnoascus sp. VKM F-4518 (FW-2643), assembly GCA_000750925.1. Taxonomy (NCBI): domain Eukaryota; kingdom Fungi; phylum Ascomycota; class Leotiomycetes; order Thelebolales; family Thelebolaceae; genus Pseudogymnoascus; species Pseudogymnoascus sp. VKM F-4518 (FW-2643). The sequence goes on from JPKC01002517.1 coordinate 1,454, forward strand.
TAGGAAGCGGAGCAGCGGGGCATTATATTATATGCAGAATGCTGACTTCCATGGTAGGTCTTGTCGCCGCCTGCATCCTGATGACAGCGCTAGCAATAGACTTTCCCTGTGGTCGGAGATGTTTGCCTACATGTGCAGATTGCAGATCCAGAGACTCTAGACCAGCCGTTCGCGCAGCCCGGTTGGGCTCCTCATGCTCATGATGAGTCGGGGGGGGGGCAAATTGTGGAAGTTGTCTTTGGATTGGGTTGGACTTAAGGCTACCGATGTTTAGGCAGCTGAGCGCCAGAAGATGCTGCTTTTCAAGATTCACAGAATTGGAAGCCCGGGAAAATAAACTAGCATTGCGGGACCCAAAAGATTTATTATAGCAACGATGTATTTATCCCACTAAACCACTGCTGCTTCTAGTTGTTAGCCAACCGCGTATTGCCATATATGATGGTTGCGCCAGATTCCTCAGGCCGGTTTTACAATGCGCCATCTATTTGAATGGGTTGGTCTTAGCTCAAACATGCTCCCTTGTGGTAGCTCCAATAGCCTGGCCAGAAACAGGTATCAAGAAATCACTCGCTGGGACTCGCCCATCAGCACCTCGAGCGCCCTTGAGAATCGATGGATCGGTACTCTTGAATGCGCTATCGGCCCAGTCTCCACCAATCTGCCACGAGTTTCCCGACGCCACTACAGGTCCCGTCAAGCTAACCTGATCATTGACGTTTTTTATCGCGATGTTGGCAGTCATTACTGATGAGGAGCTACGGAAGTTGAAGCCGTTGTCGCCGTTGTTCCATGCTGTGTTACGCTCAACCTTCAGGCTACCTGGGTTTCCATTGTCAATGAATCCCTTCTTCGCATTGCCCCAGGCCATTGAGTTGCGCACAATGTGGTTTGCGGGTGGATTGTCCGTGATACCGAGTTTAAACCCATTGCCGTCGCCATTGAAGTCGCTGAAATCCCAGAGATTGAAGCCGTTACCCCACGAGTATACCTCCTCAATTGTCACGGGCGATCCAAACATGTAGAGATCAAGGCCATCATCGACGTTGTCCCACAAACGTGCATTGCGAAGCACATTACCCTCGCCAGAGCCCTCCTTCAAGGCAAAGCCATCAGCAGACTCGCCATTCTTTCGGGGGTCGCGGTTGCGGTAGGAGTCAAGGTAGATGATAGTGTTATTAGAGGCGGTACCCTGCATTTGAAAGCCAGATTCATAATTGTCATGAGTGGAGAGAAGTTCGTAGTAATTATGGGAAGAGTCGCGAGAGTAGACACCATAGGGTCCGTTGATTAGTCTACTATTGGTCAGTCTCTCCGTGTAATCAATGTGGCCATGGCAACTTACTCAAGGTTGTAAAACTTCCAGTAGTTACCCTTCTCAATATGCAGGATGCCCCGCTCCCCGTTAGGCAGTGATTCGTCTAGGCCGTAGGGGGTCCTGGTAACAGAAGTTAGATTATGAAACAAAAAGACTGTCAAGAGCAAGACATACCCTGGCAGAGACTCGCCATCAAGGATGACCTTCTCTTTCTCATATGACCGGAGAGTAATGGGCGCCGTGAGAGTTCCGCTCTTCGTGATCTGGATATTCGTCGTCGGCTTATATGTTCCAGCACGTAGCAGAATTGTGTCACCGGCAACAGCGGTGTTCACGGCAGATTGAATGGAGCCGTACGGCGAGGTGGAAGTCCCGGAGCCACTGCCGGTCGGCGAGACGTAAATGTCCTTAGCCTGGCTACTGGTGATCAAAGCGGCTAAGAGTACGGCAGGACGGAGAAAGTGTGTTTCAACCATTATGAAGCCTAGATGCTAAATCGATTCGAAATACGAATCTCAAGCTTCTTGTCAAATGTATCATCTTTTTATTGAGCGCGGTAGCATCTAGAATAAATACTTTTTCCAAATACCCTAATATTCTGACCTTACCCCATGATAACAAATCCTAACGGCAGCGCAATTCGACTTATATTAAGGATGTTCCCACGTCATGCAGCCCTCTCCTCTTTTGTTTCCACCAACCATTTATGTTCACCTATAGTGCTGGGGCTCGGCAAATTTGCCGACGGTGACCTTCCAGTCAAAGACGGAGAATACGGCTCCGGCGGGGAACAAGAAAGCCTAGCCCCTATCACAAGCAACTAATGGTATAATCGTCCACGTTGTGATCGTATATGACAATTGATAATTTCGGAAGAGGAGGACATAGCCTAGAAGTCTCGGAGGGGCTTTTGTCTCAGTAAGAATAATGAAATAAAATTTGTGGTATATTTAAACCAATTAATTATCGTTTAAGTCCTTTTATGGAAGCTTAACGCTTTTTTCCCTCTTCACAAATGGAACCTCGAGAGCCTACACGGGCACCACTAGCCGCGAGGCCTTTACGGCGATAATGGATTTATACTACTAAAACCACTGATTCGAAACATATCAGTGGGCTAATTTTGGGTTGCACCTTGTGTTCGCGGTTCTGCGGTAAATGTAAATCACGTGGAGTTGGGAATTAAGTTTGGAAAGTGGTCTCATATGCATATTTCATGCCTCTTAGTTCGCCCATAGTATGATTCCCTCCTGCCACTAGCCTCTAACTTTAGAGTCATTACTTATATTAAGCGTTGAGACTACCCAACTTTCTATTTTGGGACATACCTTGCTTCCTACAACCACAGCTCTCACCTGCCTTACTGCATGAGATGTTCTCAAATGCTCCAGCGGCATGGAGTCTCTACGCCCATCAGAGAGATCACCGCTTCTCGATATCAGCAATTTAAATCCAGAGTTTATTTGCGACTTCTGGTCTGTGTGTCCGGGATATCTAGACACCGCGCTGTCAGTTTTCGAACGCCACGGCCAACCTTTTATACTGGTCAACACGTTGGCGATGATATGGAGCGGTGCCAACAATTCCCCACGAAAGGAGATCGACGTATTAGTCCGATCAGCACATTTACAAACCCTTATAGATGGGCTTGTCGAAACTACCGACTGGGAAATCTCCGAAAACTTCTCTGAATGTACGAGAAACGAAACTCATATTAGTGACGCCTGGCTCAAAGCCACTTTCTCAGATCCACAATTTGAATACATCCGATTATGGCCAGAAGAACTATACCACCTCTCTATCGACTGTCATAAAATCGAGGTCTCGGACGTCTACATACGAAACAGCGTGCTCCTCGAAGAAGAGTACTATCGCGACCCATGCCGACGCTTCGGGCCACCACTCCTTCGATACTACGAAGAAAGGAATCTGCGTCTTTTGCTACCCATCCAAGCACGAGCTAAAATCATGAGGAGAGATATCCCCATCTTCATCCCCACAATCGAGGACCACCTCAACGCCCTCCTTGACCAAAGGAGAGAGCAGATCAGAACTAACCTTGACAATGGAGGAGCCCCAGAGTGGCAAGTCAGGAATTTCATCCGTTATCTCTTCCTCGACTGGAAGCCAGCGAGGGATTGGATCTTGAGTACAAAGGTTAGAGAAAGGAACCGAGAACTGATGGCGGAGAGGATCGATAAGTATCGAAGGAAGCCTTTGCTGAAAATTGACCTTACAAAGATGGAGCTTAAGGTTATTAGTTTTATGCCTTGGGAAAATCATATTAGGCCGGAGTTCCAACATCTTGCGGAGGGAGGTAGAGAATATAGTGGGGCGTATGATATGCAGAATTAGAGACCAAGTAGACACCGACGATAAATATGCGGTTGAGAGATTTTCTCTCCTAATTCGGGTCTGATGGCCGACGAAATCACTTGCAGCTTGCGGTCGAACGTTTATAGGATGGGATCTTGTCTCATCATCAGCGTGCGGAAAATTGTATTTAAAAATATCAATCCCTGAAGACTACCCGGATGTCGAAAATTTTCGTTCTCGATGCTCGTGGCAGTAAGAACTTCATACAACAACCGAAATATCAAAATATCAAAAATAGCAAAATGTATACAATCCGAATCGGAGCTTTCTTAATCAACTTGCATCAGCCGTGAATCGAACACGGGGCCCATCGATGGCAACGATGGATTTTACCACTAAACCACTGATGCTGTTATTGTTGTGGAGCCTCCCTTGTTCCCGTTATCCACCATCTCGTAAAGTGGGCTCGTTAATTTATCCTTGGAGATGCTGGTCGCTCGCGCCTGATAATCACTTATTATGTGCATCCAGTAATCCATAACGTCTTTATCCGCGTTGGTAACAAAACCAGTAGTAAACCGCTTCATAGTAAATTTGCGTAATAGAAAGCCTTGAAGTATACTTGCGCTGGCCAAAAGTCAAAAGATGGATTATCACAGCTGAGAATCGGTGCTAGCAATTATCGTCCAAGGTGATCGAGACTTGTAGTTGCTGTAAACATAGGCGGTTATGCAGAATCCTTGTCTAGACTTTTGGCCAGCTCGATTTCTCTACTCTCTAATAACTTTATAATTCTTTCGTAACCATGGCTTTGGGCGATAGGTAGCGGGGCCACGCCGTTATTGTTAGCAGCGTTGATATCGATGCCGAGGGCAGCAAGCAGCTGTCCTACAACTCCCCGATGCCCCATATGCGCAGCTATGTGGAGCGGCGTTGTGCCGGAATTGCATATAGTATTGACCTCGATGCCGGGGGCAGCGAGCAACTGGCCTACAACCGCCTCATGCCCGGAATATGCAGCCTCCCAAAGAGGCGACGAGCCAATCTTATTAGTAGCGTTAATGTCGATGGTGGGGGCAGCTTGCAGCGTCTGGCCGTACTTTCCTACAGCATTGACGTTTGTAAGATGAAAAGCGAGCAGCTGACTTACGGCTGCCTGATTCCCTTCATCTGCAGCCCAGTGAAGTGGTGTTGAGCCGTACTTGTCCCTTACATTGACTTTAATGCCAGGGGTAGCTAGTAGCTGGCTGATGATCGCATCATGCCCGTTAACTATAGCACACCAGAGTGGTGTATAGCCATTCTTTTCTGCAGTGTTAACGTCAATGTTAGGGGCAGTAAGTAGTTGCCTTACGACCCCCTTATGCCCCTTATCTACAGCAAACATTAGTGGCGTATGGCTATTCTCATCAGTACCATTAACGTTAATACTAGGGACAGCGAGCAGCTGCCTAACGACCCCATCATGCCCCCCAATTGCTGCACGCAAGAGTGGCGCTTGGCCGTACTTGTCAGCAGCGTTGACGTCAATACTAGTGAAAGCAAGCAGCTGGCCTATGATAGCCTCATTCCTATTAAATGCAGCAATATAGAGTGGCGTGACGCTGTCCTTGTCGGCAGCATTGACGTTAATACCAGGGGCAGCGAGCAGCTGGGTTACAATTGCCTCATAACCGCAACGTAGAGCTTGCCAGAGTGGCGTTTGTCCGTCCTTGTTAGCAGCATTGACGTTGATACTAGGGGCAGCGAGTAGCTGGCCCACAATCCCCTTGTGCCCCTCACTTGCAGCCCACGAGAGTGGTGTCCAGCTGTCATTGTCTGCTAAGTTGACCTCAATTCTAGGGGCAGCGAGTAGCTGGCCCACAACCCCCTCATGCCCCTCACTTGCAGCCCACAAGAGTGCCGTCCAGCCGGAATTGTCTACTACATTGACATCGATTCTAGGGGCAGCGAGTAGCTGGTCCACAACCCCCTCGTGCCCCTCTTTTGCAGCCCACAAGAGTGGCGTCCAGCCGTCATTGTCTGCTAAGTTGACCTCAATTCTAGGGGCAGTAAGCAGCTGGTCTATGACCCCCCTATCCCTGTTATATGTAGCCTGCCAGAGCGGCGTCTCGCCACCTTTATTAGCAGCGTTAACGTCAATTCTAGGGGCAGTAAGCAGCTGGCCTATGACCCTCCTATCCCTGTTATATGTAGCCTGCCAGAGCGGCGTCTCGCCATCTTTATTAGCAGCGTTAACGTCAATGCTAGGGGCAGTAAGTAGCCGGCCTATGACCCCCTCATAGCCCATATTTACAGCCATAGACAGCGGCGTCTCGCCGCCCATATTAGCAGCATTAATGTCAATGCTAGGGGCAGTGAGCAGCTGGCCTACGACTGCCTCTTGCCCCTCAGTTGCAGCATACCAGAGCGCCGTACGGCCCTTCTCGTCAGCAGCGTTGACCACGATGTCTGGGTTAGCGAGTAGCTGTCCCACGACAAAGTCAAGTCCAAAACACGAAGCAAGATGGAGATTATTTAACATATCAACACGAGTATAATCCCTATACCATAGCCAAAACGCTAGCTTCCAGCTCACGTGCCGGCCTGCTTGATCAGTACACAGTTCAAGGCTTAAAGCTGTCAGGGGATGGCTGTCCATGTCTGGAATAACAGCATTTCGAAAATGAACGGCCCAGTTCGCTGCTGAGTAGTTGAAGAATTCGTATTTAGCTGATCAATGTCCTCTCGTTTTATAGATGAATCCGTAAAATCTTCAAGTCGTATGAACCACATGCACATAGAAGCAAGAAGGAAGCTTGAGTCTTGTATAGTGACTGAGTTCTTCCAGATTCCGTCACAGGGGAGATTCAACGTCGACTGATTACAGTCTTCTCCCGCCATTAAAAACTCCTTTGCAGTCTGGTGGAGCAAAAAGACTCTTCCGTCAATGACGCTCACGAATAGACCACAGAGGTTTCTGATATACGTTTTTGAGAACCCATCTGGTGGTATTTCTAGGTCGTCATATATTTTATGATTCTCTTGAATCAAAAGTGCCGTGGTTATTTACATCACAGACAACGGTCGAGTCGCGGCGCACACAATCTTCAAAAGTATTCTTGCCCGGTCCTTGTTTGTGCTTTTGTCCAAGATAGCAGTGTACGCGGTATCAACCGACTTTGGGATTGTGTGGAAAAGCTTCTCTCTTTCCGTGCTTGTCATGACAGATTGGAGATCTTGGCGAATGAGATCGAAAATCAGCATCAGCCATAGGTACGTCCTGTTCTCAACCTTGGTAAATTCACCCCGTAAAATGCCGACTGTCTTTGGGTTCAGGCGAAAATCCTGCTGCATTTTACCGATCTCATACTCTATCACGAGTCCAGTCTCGTAGAGTATCTCGTCTGTGTGTTCTTCGCCTGCAAGGCGAATCGCTGGTATTTTCTGGCTAAGGTCACGGAATTCGTCTTCAATGTGCTGTAGTGGACGACTGGTCACAAGGAATTTCAAGGCCATATTGCTTGAAGGGCGCGATCGTTCGTCATAAAAAGAGCACAGTTTCTGAAGTATGAGTTTCAATTCTGAGTGTTTGCATTCGTCAAGTGCATCTAAAATGCAGACGATTTCTCCTGCTCGCGGGTCTTCGGCAGCTGTAATTAGGATTTGCCATAACAGATCAACACTCTTCTTAAGGCGTTCTTCTTTATTCTGATCAAAGACAACAACGGCATGCCCGAGAAGTTCGGGTTTTTGAGCAAAGACTTGATGGAGCAAAGCACATAAAGCGCTCGTGGCTGTTTTTTGTATATCGTTATCATCCTTGAAGAAGAAATAGCAAGTGGTCCGCGACTTTGTAGCTTGCAGCTCCTTGTCAGCAAGGAGTTTAGATAGAACAGATTTGCCACATCCTGGATCCGCGGAGACCCAGAGGATACTTGAACTGTCGCTATCCCGCCAACTAGTATAATTGGGGTGCCGTAAAAACCACTGACAAGTGCCTTTAACTGGGTATTGGTTTCTGTCCTTATACCGCTGGTAATCTGGGGCACTGAAGATCCGGTGACATTTCTTTCGTTTCTCATCGTCCGGATGAGTTTTTAAATCACCAATTGCTAGTAATACCAGGACAAGATTAGATTTCCGTAATGACTGTTTTTAGCTTCCTAGAGATCTACGTACATGTATCGGAGGACTTCATCTCCTCTATCATATTGTGCATCCGACCTAGCACACTCTGGTATCCGTCATCGTCCGTCCCGCTAAACTTCGTCATGTCCATGTGATTTGCAGCAATGCCCTGGTTAGAGTATTGACTTAGTGTGGCTGAGCGTTCTGGGACAATGGTTCCTACGCCGCGAACATCCCTCTCCTCATAGAAGCAGAATATGTTGATATTAACCCCAGGTTTGAGGAGTAATTGCTGAAACTGCTGTTGGACAGCAGTCAACGCTTGTGACTTCTGCCGAAGTGTCTCTAGTAAATCTGAATTGGTTTTCCATATAATATTCAACACTTTTCCAAGTCTGTACCCCGACTCAGCAAGGTCCGAGCCAGCATGAGGCGTGCCCATAAAGACGATACCCCGCATGGATCGGAAGACCTTCTCAAGACTTCTGTCGCCTTCTCCACAGTGCAGCAGTGCTTGTGCGCAAACAAGCCCTCCAAGACTGTGGGCGATGAAAATAATAGGCCGTTCTCTACAATGCGGTCGTCGATCTGACAGCTTAAACGCAAGGCTCTTTCCATGATTCCTAATATTATTGTTGCCTGCCATACCAAATATATTGACAACGTCGGCATCATAGCCAAATGTCATGATACGTGCAGTATTGATGTCTTGAGCCAGCAGCTTAGGCCAGAAGATGCCATTCTCATGGGTCCAGGTAGCCTCTCGATTGCCTGTGAGACCATGTACAAACACAATACTTCAAGGAACTCCGTCAGTAAACTCTACGTTGAATAAAGTAATCGGGATTTTGGACATACTCGAGATCAGCATCGCTAGGTTCAACCACGACTCTGATGCCAATAGATCCTTTCGTAGAGTATAGGTCAGGCTCCTGTGGCAGAGGGATTGCGTCTGCCCCCACAACCACTGTTCCCTCCGCTGTACTTGCCGCCTCAGATTTAGCCTCCTTACTTCGCCCGAATATTTTTTTAAAAGGATTCCCCATTATGGAGTTTGTCCGAATAAGATTAGAGCACAGCAATATAGTGGCAGGATGGTGGGGAGGAGCCTCTTCCTCGAGAAACTCGAAGGGCCATTCGAGTTTCAGCCTGTCCAGCTCTTCGCGATTAACACACATGCACGTCCAGATGGGAGAATCTCTTGATAGGCGCGCTTCACGACTAACCCCTGTGACACCATCGCATTGGGCATGCAGATGCGGTAGTAACACCTGGGGGCCAACTTATTACTTTTCTCCAAGGAGAAACCAATGAGAAAAACAGAACTTAGAAACAGCAAACCAAAAATATGAGGCCAAATAAGAAGCCAAATAAGCATATCATGGTAATGATGGGTTGATGAACCACCATACGACTGAAGCGCTGATGATCGTAACTTACTTGTGCTTTCCTACCCCTCTATATAGTGAATATAGTGAAACACTCCATAGTCGTTCAATTTGTCGCATAGTACCCCTCACTAGACACTTACATTATTTACACCAGTAACTGGATGTCGAAAATGGAGACAATAATGTGAAAGCCTTTATGAGTATGTGATGACAATAACCTCCAGTTTGGTGACTAAAACTCGAGGCGCGAGGTCACATTTGTGACATCCCTCACCGTAACAGTTCGCTACTTGGACAGGAACGGCACCAATGCTCCGAGCCCCCGTCCTGTACCCGAAACCTCAAACGCAGGCAACGAGGGCGCGGCTCAAGCTGGTATAGATAGACGAACATATCAACATTGCTAGAACGACACAACCTCCCACCATTATTCCTCTGTATACAAATCTTTCGCTTTCCTGCTCATGAGGGCGCTACCACGTCATCCGGAGCCCCCATTCTCCTCAGTACACCTTACAACGCGAGCGCGCTCTCATACAAACAAGCTTCAAACGGAGAGCCATGTTCAGCCTCAGCTCCCTCGTGAAATCCGCGCAGACCCTCATCGATCCGACCCAGGCCCTCAACCTATCGTCTTCTGATCGGAATCCCGCAAAGTCTACTCTCTTCCGTAGCCAATTCCGCCTTCCAGACTCCGAGAACCCACTGCAGGAGATCACTGCTGAGCTTACCGTCAGCCCCGCCGTCCAATATGCAGCAAATGTTACCCAACGCGAGAAAGACAAGGACAGGGATCGCGGATACCATTATGCGGGCAAACTCCATCTGAGCGAGAGCTACCTCTGCTTCTCGACCCAGCCGACAAGTTTCCTGCAGACGGCGAGCACAACCACGAGCTCGGGGTTTAATGGGCAAACGCATGGGGCAGGACCTGGTGGGAACGGGTTTACCCTGCCGCTGTGTGCGATTCGGAGGGTGGAAAGACTGCATAGCCAGAGCTACCAGGTGATAATGTGTATACCCGTGTTTCAGAGTATACTCTAACAGGCTACAGTTTGCCCTTGCCATCACGACCTGGAATGGGATGGGCAGTGCCGCCTCGAAAGACTCCTCGAAAGCTTCACCTTCACTCCAAAAAATTACAGTGCAATTGGCCGGAAGCCGTCAACAATGCGAGCGGTTTTGCGACGGTTTAAAGAAGGGGCTCAAGGGTGCAATCGGCGAGGTGGGAAAGCTGAAGAAGGTGGTCGCAGAGTGTTATTCGGAGTTTCTCCTCAGGCCCGACCCACAGAAGGAGGACCCAGCACCCGATGCAGGTCTGGGCATGAACGCAGAATTCAAATATCCGGGCGATGCGAGGAAACTGAGGGATAGGAGTAAGATGCGACTGTGGGCAGAGTACCTGAGGGAGAACGGGAGGAACGTCACATTAATACGACAACCTACATTCCATAAACTTGTGAGGGTGGGCTTGCCGAATAGGCTAAGGGGAGAAATATGGGAATTGACAAGTGGGAGTTTATATCTGCGCCTACAATCGCCAAATCTGTTTGAGGATACGTTATCGAAGTTTGAAGGCAGGGAATCCCTGGCCATCGATGAGATCGAGAAAGATCTGAACCGAAGCTTACCAGAATACCCTGGATTCCAAAGCGAACAGGGGATCGAACGGTTACGAAGAGTTCTGACCGCCTACAGTTGGATCGATGAGGAGGTTGGGTACTGTCAGGCGATGAACATCGTGGTTGCAGCTCTTCTGATTTATATGTCAGACGCGCAGGCGTTTTACTTACTTTCGGTCCTGTGTGACAGGTTACTTCCTGGATACTACTCAACAACGATGTACGGCACACTCCTTGACCAAAGGGTCTTCGAATCGCTTGTCGAAAAGACGATGCCTATCCTTTGGGACCACCTCGTGAAGGCAGACGTACAGCTTTCCGTTGTTTCACTTCCTTGGTTTCTATCATTATATATCAACTCAATGCCTTTGGTATTCGCTTTCCGGGTCCTTGATGTCTTCTTCCTGGAAGGCCCTAAGGTTCTGTTTCAGGTTGGGTTGGCTATTTTACGAATCAACGGCGAGGAGCTTCTTGACGCCACGGATGATGGAGCCTTTATATCCGTGCTAAAGACGTATTTTGCAACACTGGACGAATCGGCACATCCAAAGTCAGAAAACCCCAAGCTACGAGCCGTCACGCGCTTCCAGGAGCTTATGGTTGTTGCGTTTAAAGAGTTCTCGGCGATTACCCAGACGACCATCACCGACGAGAGAATGCAGCATAAAGACACCGTTCTAAATAACATAGAAAACTTTGCTAAGCGGACTTCGATTCGCAATCTCGGTCCTGATAGTAAGCGCCTGAGCGTGGAGGAGCTTGGTGCATTATACGATAGATTTTACGGTATCCTATATGAGCGACAACAGCGTGCACAGATGATACAAGAGGAAGTAGAGAGACGCGCCAAGGCGCTGAAGAGTAAGACGTCGGAAGTAGTGTTCAGCGACAGACAGAGCATCGAGAAGGGCCGTGTTGGTTTGGGCCCGAGTCCAACCCTGATGGACTACGATGGCTTCCGAGAGTTCCTTGCTGGGATATGTCGATGGGCGGTGTCGGACGCGCCAACACCACCCGAGAAGGACACACGCAGAGAGCAATCATATTTTGGCAGCATAAGGCGTAGAGAGACTTCTCTTTCGCCATGGGGCGCTGGAAACCCTGTGCCGGCTGATCATGAGTTTATGCAGAGATTATTTAGGCGGTGGGATGTGGATATGAACTCAGCCCTAACGTTGTCGAATGTTGTTACGGGCCTTGCACATATAAAGGGGACGCGTGATATTATGGGCAGCATCACATATTTCTTTGAACTTTACGATGACGACGGCGATGGAAAGGTCGATCGAGAAGGGATTTTGAGGATATCAGAGGCTTTGCTCTTTCTCTCGAGACGCGGTTTAGAAGGCTCGTTGACGCCTTCCGAGACACCTGGGTCAACTCCGCTAGAGGGGCCACACGGGACATCTAACGAACGATTTCTAAGCAGTGTAAGTGCATTTATCAGGAGGTGCTTCGAGTACGCCGATCCGGACCATCCTCAACATCAACAAGAAGTCGCCGAAGAGGCCGAGGACGAAATGCCACAACCTGATTCTTTTGGCATAGGCGACGACTCGGACGAAGAGGAGGACCTCCTCGATTTGAACCCCTCTGAGAACGGCATGAGCAAGAAACTCCCCAAACCACCTGGCAACAAGCGCAGCTCGCAACGGTCAGTCTCCAAGCAGCAATCCGAAGCCGCGAACGCAGCCCTCGACCCATCCAACCCTCTCCACATCACCCTCCCCACCTTCCGCATGGTAGTCCTCGCCGACGAGCTGTTAGAGCAGTTCTTCGAGTCCTCCTTCCCAGCCTCCTTCCACACCCTCGACTCCGCAACCGACGCCGTCATCACACGGTCCTCCAACCTAACCACCTTCGCCAACCTCGGCTTCGCGCGCGCCCCTAACATCGTACCGGGTGTGGGCGGCTCGGGATCAGCCGGTGCGGTGCCACCTGGAAAGGGGCTCCGAGGCGTGCTAGACAATATCGTGACGGATGGGATGAGGGTCGCTGCAGAGGTGCGGCGCAGAGTCGATGAAGCGCAGAAGGATATCGAGAAGAATGCGCTGCAGCGCGACGAGGATGAGGATGAAGACGAGGTCGAGGACTATAGCAAGCCGAGCACGAGCGCGTATGCGAGGGATGCGGATCGGAGGTCTGTGAGGTCGGAGGATCGCGATTTGTTGGAGGGCGCGGATGCGGAGGCAGGGAGTAGTAAGGGAGGCGGTGTTGGGGAGGTGTCAATGGAGGATTTGAAGGTTCCAACTAGCAGCGCTTCGCGCTCGAGGAGCGCGAGCACGGCGTCGGGGAAAAGTCGGGTGGTGGAGTTTGAACAGTGAGTTTTGTTAGCGGGTGCGTGTTGGTTTGGGATGGCGATCTGAGACTGCGGGGCATGATGACGCATGGGCTGGCGATGAATGGCGTTTGTTTCCTGTGGAGTAGAGAGAGTATGAAGGACGGCGATTAGGTATAGAACCATGTAACTCAAATGCCAGCACTTCAGATTCATATTACCTTCAACGAGTCAACTATAGTAACCGTATTTTTCCCATCGTGTCCATTTTATGCCACTTAAGAAACCTTAATAACGTCTCTGGATAATAATATGAATTTAGCTATTCATTATTTTGTTTATTTAATGTATGAAATATAAATTATTTCATTGTTACAATTAATTCATAGGTTAAATAGCAGAATGGTATTGAATACGTGCATATTATCGAATCTAGCTCTATCCAATATGTATGCAGCCCTTATGTACTCTAATTATTTCTGCTTCTTACTGCCTCTCCCGCCCTTCCCTTTCCCAGCTCCCCCTCCTTTCCGCGCCGCCCCAGATGCACCTCCACCAAGCATAATGGCTACCTTTCCTACTGGTATCACATTCACTATCTCCTCCGCCTTCAAGCCCTTTACTAGCTCGACCTCCCTTGGCCACATCTTCTCTACATCACTGCTGCTTTCATCCACATAAGCTTTCACAAGGGAATCCACACCCCACTTTGACAAGATCTCCTTCACCGCCTTGCCCTTCTTCATGGGACCCGGTTGCAACTTGACCTTATACTTATACTTCCCCATTGCCGTCCAGGGTGCACATACAGGAATGACATCCAGGATGACATCGCCAGGAAGTGGCGTACCGACCAGCGAATCGAGAGACACGGCTTTCTCAGCCTCATCAACCTCTTCATCGACAATGTCCTCGCCAGCTTCCATCATTGCCTTACGCGCTTCCTCATGCTTGGCTATCTCTTGCTGGGTGCGCTCGTGCTGGGCCTTCCGTCGTTGATCATTGAACTCCCGTTCAGCCTCCAAGGCCCTCTTAGCTTCGGCTTCTGCCTCTGCTTTCTTGGCACCTGCAGTGGCACCCGTAAGAGTCTGTGCCGCGAGCTTGTCTTCTAGATCTTGGTGCTTGTATTTCTGCGAAGCCTTCTTAAGTTTGTTGCGCTTGCCTCGCGGCAGTGGGGCTTGGCCTTTCTGCTTTGTGGATGTCGAAGACGGTGTAGCCACACCCTCTTCTGATGAAGACTCTGCGCCAGCTTCTGATTTCGGATCATCGACTTCTATAGGGGCTGACAGGCCTTTAGCTCCATTGCTATCGACATTGGTGGTCTGTGCCTTCTCGTCATGGACAGGTAAGTCCTGCAAGCCAGTCAAAGTTGTTGTGTCCACACCTTGCTGAGATTGTGACACGTCGGGGTTGGGCTGGCTTTCGGTGAACTGTAGAGGGTTTTGCCTGGGTTCGGCTGTAGATGTGCCATTGTTTTCTTCGCTTTGTTCATCATCGTCGTCTGATGCATTACGTTGGTTATCTTCATCGTCACTTTCAGGCTGCGTTGGACCCCCAGAACTTTCGGGCCCTTTAGCACTTGTACCAGTGTCGCTTTCGCCGCCATGCACCCGATGCTTCGTGTGGCTCGCCTTACTTTCGTCGCTTACATGGAACATTACTCCAAATCCCAGAAGAAGTGGGGCTGGAGGCAGGAAGTTCTTCTTGCCTCGCACTTCAAAGCTTCCGGGCTTTAAATAGTCTCCAGTCGGCGCAGATTTGGAGATTTGATCAGCATTGGCCCACCAGGCGGGCATGCCAGCCTTCGATTCCCAGGCAGAAGATGACGATACTGCAAGTATGCCGGCTTGTGATAGCGTTGATGGTGGTATAGGAGCATCAACTCTTGCCTCATGATTTCGAATGAAAACACTCGCGGCACCATCCAAGTCGGCGTGAACATATACGTCACCCTTCCGGAGATATCGTTTGTAGAGAATCTCGTTCTGTTGAGCGTCTCGTCCACCTAGAACCAGATACCCATCGGATGAGATAAACCACGTAAATTTCTCAAACCACATGTGTTTTCGCACGGGTCGCAGAATAGCCTTCTCTTGCTTCAATCCTTTCTTCAAGTCCTGCTGGATTTTATGAGATGTGCTCTTCAAAGCTTTGGTTGACGATTCTAGTGTTTTCTTCTCTTTCTCCGCAGCTGAACGTCTTTGTCCGTAGTATTCTCGAGCGTTGCTCCACGGGGAGGCACCAAGATTAATATCAATAGTCAAACGCTTGTCTACTACTTTTTTCGCGGTCTCCTTTGTGGGTGCTTCGTCCTCACTGTCGGAGACATCGCTACCTGTTTCGTATGCCTCATCATCTGAGTCTTCAACGAAAATTTCCTCATCTAGGAGTAGTGTGACTGTGTTCTCATGCAACTTCAACGGCAGTTTGATGATGCTGGCCACTGGATTCCCTCGCTTCTGTTCGATGTCGATCAATTTGCCTATTTCTATCCAGTCCATCCCCTGCGCGATTAGGCCATTCACTGCATCAGTTGCTTCTTGGACTCTCTGCACGTTAGCTTCAATAGCTCCAGCTTTGCGCTCGTTTAGAGTTTGAATTTCTTGGAGACCGCCAAGTCGTTTTTGCTGATCGTCTTTCGCGGCCTGAAGCTTTTTCTTCGCAGTCACCTCTCGTTCATGGAGGCGCGATTCTAGCCTCTGTCCTTCTATAGACGAGAAGAATTCGTCGACGGTGTTGTTGAAGCCCTCGAATGGTACAAATGTACAGGAAGGATCATTTTCAAACTGCCTCGGCTTGAAGGGGTGGAAGTCTTCATATAGCAGAGCCTGTCGTTCAGTCTCCTCATCCCCAGAAGCGACCTTGTCGGTTCTTTCTTGTTTCTTTGCAATTATATATCCAGTCGCGACATTTGAACCCGTGATTTCCTTCACGACGCGATCTGCCTCTTCCAATGACCGCAAAAGGTGGTCCAGCAGAGTGTCGTTGTTTGCGATATCAGCTGGTTTTAGATTAGGATCGAAATTTGTGACCCTCATAGCATGGTCCACGAGTAACGGTGGGAATTCTGTTATAGATACTGCCAGCGCCCTCCTCAGCGAATCAATACCCTTCTTACCCTGCTTCTTCTGGGCAGGTGCATTCTCGCTCTGCTCTGCAGCCTTCCGTAATGCGGCCTGCAGTCTGTCTTTAGTCAGAGGCGGGATGCCGAGGTAATTTTGCCTATTTTCGAGCGAATATTTAAGCCCTACACGTTGTTCTTCCTGTCCTTCCCCCGGAGGCACTGTTCTCAGCAGCGTCAAGATATTCAACTCTTTATCGGTAAGGATGATGTTTCCACCAGCATAGAATTCTAGGAACAGTCGGTATTGTCCTTCGCTAAACTGAAACTCGATTATTCTGTCCGTTCCAATCTGAGAGACCGCGGTTACACGACGAGTTTTGAGAAATTTTCGTAGCTTCGTGACAAAGACTGAAGGTGATGCGGCGGTTGCTCTCGAGAAGCTCGTTAGATGGCATCGGAAGCCGGAATCGATGATCATCTGCTTCTTATCATCTGGCTTCGCAAACCTCAGCAGGAATATTTTCTATGCCAGTTGTTAGTAGAATTCTTGCAGTATCTTCTGCTAAACGTACCGAGGACAAGTCATAGACATTGGCAAGACGCAAAGTGACCAGGCTGTTCGACAGCTCATGGGCAATGACCTATGCAACGCAACCATTAGCAAAAGCCCATTAGGGCGACACTACAAACTTGCCTTCACATCTAGGGAAGAAAATCGCTGCTTCATTGTCAATGCGGATTAATTAATGCGCATCTATTGACAATTGTTGAGGGCGGGGATGTACTGGCCGTGCTTTGACGTCAGACACCCGCAGTTGGACCCCTCCAAAGCTCTAACGCCAAGAAGCTACTTCGGATTTCTCACTCAGCAAGGTGTGGATGACAAAGTAAGTTATGGAATTCACCACTACGGCATCAAAAATAAAGGCAGAGGGAAAATTTCACCATGGGAGAAGTATAGTATTGAATGTATCATTTTTATTACTGCCTAGCCTATGGAATGTCCTGATCGGAACTATGATATTCCACTTATGTACTGTACAACAATACATTTACAAGGCTTCATCGTCCTCCTCTTTCTCTCGTGCGCCGTTGGATATCATGTAAAGAGCAAGCCGTGTACCAGATGCAATGGTTATGTAAACGCCGCCATGCAAAATGCCACTGAGAATTGGCTTATGTGTCTGTTGAAAGAGAAAGGAAAATTGGGAACTTTGGAAAGTTACGGAATGTATGAAGCTTGGGTCGTCGTGCTCTAAAGAGCTAGAATCAAAGACGTCGGGCGCGCGTCAAAAGCCTCTTAAGTAGTCTGTACGCATTGGATGGCCGCCCTATGTGAGTATGATGCCCTGCGTTAGATGGCTGGACTGTCAAGTAGCAAGACCTTGGAGCTGTCTTCGAACATGCTTTGTCGGAATATGCAAATCTTGCTGGCAATGACCTGGAAATCGCGAATCTTGGAGATACGCAGGTCTTGAAGCACATCCTTCAAACCTTTGATAAACCTCGTCCTATCTTCTTCCTTGTAGCCTGAACTGTCACCGAGCGATACAAGTATTAACTCATCTATGTTAGCAGCGCATAGAGTTAGTCAAACGAGCAACTCAAAGCAAAGGGGGGTTCTTGGACGGTGGAGACATCGACCCACGCACCAGGAAGGACAATATCTCGAAAATGTTGGAACTCGCACGACACGTCGTTGCAAACACCACCTGCTAGCTCGAACCGACACAACTCCTTGCGATCATCAATGTTGTTGCTGTAAGTTAGTGACTTGTAGCCACCAGGGACTTGCTTGGTGAATTCTGGGTGGAAACGGTACGCTTTAAAGCGCTTTAAAGGACTCTCGTAGGGTGTGAAGAATGACTTCTGTGCCGGGGCTCTTTCGGCTTCGTCCTGTGATAGCGTCAGTGTAAGTTACCCGAAGATTTGCAGGAAAACCTCTACTTCATCATTTGATTTATGGGATAATTGTGCCCCTACTGGTTTTGCAGATTCGGTTGAGCCTTCGGATGGCGCTAAGGACATTTCTTGGTCAGTACCAGGAGCTTCCTGGGTCGATTCAGGAGATTGTGGGCTAAAAGGGGGAGAATTAGCTGCAACAAGCTCGGTGCTTGATGGAGGTGTGGCTTCTGGAGGTTCATAGATATCAGAATCCCCATCAGCGGTACTAGCAAGGTTTGACTCCAAGCCAAGTGATTTAGCCACCGAGGCATTTTGGCCTTGGACATCAATAATTGAATCGGGGCCAGGCGGGTAGGGTTCATCGATTTCCATATCCTTGGACTGCATAGACTCTGCGTCATCGTCGGCAATGCTTTCTTCCATGTCAACCTCCTCTTCTGTATCCTGCTGACTGGGCGGATTGGTATCGTCAACATTCAAATCCATCGGAGGTGTTTGAAGTTGATCCCTAGCTTGAAAGCTTAGCTGTGAAGCCCCGGGTTCCGTGATATTGATGCCAATCGGATTGGCGGCATCCTGGTCAGACATAGGCTTCACAGGCAGACCTGCCATAATGACCTCAGAGGACTGGTCATCTCCTACATTAGACGGTGGTAATTCCTCGCTTAGAGAACCAGGGAGTTGAGGTTGGCTGCTAGATGACTCGTCTTCGGCTGGTGAAAGACTTGGCTCTTTGGAGGTTGGGCCCTCAGTTGCTGTCGGTTTTTGAGAAGCTGGCGATTCAGAACTTGGCTGATAATCCGACATTGAAACATCTTCTTGGCCTGCTGCAGTTTCCGGGTTGGGATCGACTTGAACGGAGGCGGCGCCAACTGGCTCCGGATGCACTTGTGAATCACCTATTCAATGAGCTGGGAGATCTTTTGAAAGTAGTGAAAGGAGTAATAATGGCGGCATAAGCAGCAACAGGAAAAAAATACGAGAAAGACATACCTTCTTGTCCCACCGCTATATCAGCAGTTAAGCTTATTAATTGGTCTTTTTGGGCCTCAAGTTGATCATCAACTTCCTGGCCCAGTTTTTCCATTTCCTCGGCAAGTCTGCGTTTTTCTTCTAATCGTTTCTGAACAGCAAGCTCTAGATTCTCCATTTCTTCTCTCAAACCAGCGAGCCTCCTCTGTGATTCCTGAACCTCTGCGTCAACAACAGGAAGATCGGCAGCTATCCTAGCCCGACGCTGGCGTCTTTGCTCCGTCTCTCTTTGCTTCAAATCTTGGGCACTGTTCTCTTCGAGTGCCTGAGCTCGTGCAAGTTTTTCTTGTTCTTCTTCTATTCTCCGGCTAGCATCATCGATGAGACGCTCGATATGAACTGAAGTATGGATCTTGTTTGATATGCTCGCATCCTTCGCTGATCTATTTTCAACCGGCGTAGATGTTTTATTAATAGGGGTTTGTGATCCACTTGCAACCTGCTTTGCTTTCTTCCGTAGTTCTGCTTCGGCAATCTTTCTTCTCATCTCCTGAATTTCAAATTCCTTCCTTTTGAGATCTTCAGGGCGAGTAGAGGTTCGTTGCGGACCCTGAAGGCTCGGAGGGGTGC
This sequence comes from Pseudogymnoascus sp. VKM F-4518 (FW-2643), assembly GCA_000750925.1. Lineage (NCBI taxonomy): Eukaryota > Fungi > Ascomycota > Leotiomycetes > Thelebolales > Thelebolaceae > Pseudogymnoascus > Pseudogymnoascus sp. VKM F-4518 (FW-2643). The sequence goes on from JPKC01002517.1 coordinate 21,060, forward strand.
TAAGGGTTGATGACGGAGCAGCAAATGATTTCTTAGGAGGGAAATCGGAAAGCGGAGGAAGATCCCGTAAGCCTGGTCTTAATGGATTTGCCGCCTGCATGTCCCGTGCCAAGAAATCACCCACTTGATCATCTATCTCCATTTCGACGGATTCGTTGTCAGACTCTTCCTCGCTGACGTCAATCACCAGACGCTGGTCATTTCTGCTGTGACCGAATGGACGTTTGTATGTTGTATTGGTGGGGGCATTCGAATCGAAGTCGGACGCCACAGGACGTTTACGGAGATTGGTATTTTGAACAATCGATGTGCTCTGAGGTATGTTTGGTTGTAAGGCGCTGGCTGTACCAGAAAGAAAAAGGCCCGGAATTGAAGGCATCGGTGCTTGAGGCTCTAAATGTTGTGGGGAGGTCGAGTAAGTTCGAATATCGTGCGTTGGCAAAACGGAAGGCACCGAGGTGGAAGGAGGGGTGATCTGAGACTGGCCAGGCCCGGTCGTTCCAGACTGCGTAGTAGGCTCAGCAGATTGTTTTGCGGTAGCTTTTTGTGCCCGTGCTTCTCGTGATTTCTGGAGAGCTTCCATTTTTTGCTTTAATAGCTTCTCTTTATCCACCTTAGTTGTAGATTGAGAAGTTGTTGACTTACTTGCCAGAGTATTATCGGTCAAGATTGCAGTGGCGGGCGACATCAGCCGTGGTAAGTTCATGAGCTTCTTACTTTTCTCTTCTAGTAATCGTGCGATCCTATCTTTGCGCTCTTCGCCTTTGTTTATTATTGGAACAGCGCTGTTGATGGTTTGTTGAGAGTTACCGGTGTATTGGGTGCTGCCATTCGTACTGGTAGTGTTTGTGTTGAGTTTGGAGTGAATATGAGGAGCGCCACTGGTAATAGAATCGGACACAACACTTGCAGCCGCTTGTGGGGTAAAGCCAGCCGTGTGTTGCGCTTGTCCAATTCCACCGCTTAGTTGTTTGGCGGAGGAATAAGATGAAGACATGCCAATGTCATCAAAAACACTTTTGATGATCTCTTCATCAATTCCTTCGTCAACAAAATTTTGAAAGCGCACTTTTAATGGTATGAGATTCAGCACAGCATTTTGTGCTTGTCGCCTCGCATCCTGAACAGATTTTGCACGACTGACGGAAGCAGAAGTGAGGCTACTGCGGTTTTCTAGCTCTTGCTTTCCATTTTGTTCCTGGCGGTTCGAGTTCGATTCCATTCCCTGCTTCTCCTGTTCTCGCGCTGCGACAACTAAAGTGGCAGGACCCGATGATGGCGGAGAGTATGAATCTGAGCTCTGTCGCTGCATATCTCGAGATCGGCCATATGAATCTAAAATTATTTAGCAACATGCATGCAAACGGAAAGTAGTGCAACCGTACCAGTCAACGGGACAGGCGTCATCTTCTCAAAGCTGCTCTGTCGCTGGTTTACTGTTCTATTTGAAGGTCGCCCACGATCCTTTCGATAGTCATTATAGCTCCTTGCGTCCCCTCGAGCTGGCTCAAGAACTCCTTCCGCGTTGTCCTCCTCATATTCGCCTTCGCTTAGTTCGCCTTCCTCTGCAGCTTGTGGCCTCGTGCGAGTCTCTGACTGTTCAGCGCTTCCTTGTGGCATCGATTCTGACTGAAATGCGAAAGGTCCTTGCCCAGAAATAACACCAGTCCTCGAAGACTCGAGCGGATTTGGAATCCCAGGGAGGTTGGCTTGTGCAGTCCACACCGGTCTCTGGTATAGTGCACTAGGATCTAACCCGCCATATATTGGTAGAGGAGGCGCTCCAGAATTTCGGGCAATCGGATTGAATGGAGGGAGTCTGGCGTTATATTCCAGGCCAGGGGCAAGGGTAGCTGCATTTTCTTCAAACGCTGATATATTTGTAGATTGGGATGGTCTGGCGTAGGCGTATTCGGCGTTCTGTGGCGTTGTATATTGGAAAGGAACTGCCTGGCCCCTCTGCCCTGGGGCAGGCCCGAAAGAGGGTGGTGGGGGATACCCTGCCATGAACGCGATATATGTGGTCTTGCGATCGCGCAATCATACACATTCAGTTAGTATTAAACTAAGGGAACGTCAGGGCTCTTCGTGAAGCTCAATGACCCCCGATTATCATGTTAGCAGGCACTCTAGGATGTCGTCTACAGTTTCGAAAGATGAACGCGCGAAGACTAGATCCCGGGCGAGGATCGAGGGCAGCAAAATGCGGTCTGTAATACAACAAAATTCTGCTGAAAAGGTGGATGCAGTCCTCTGTTTCCTCCTCTTCTTGTTGAACAACGGCGCGTAATTGAGATGTTATGTGAACAAAAGAGTAGAGTGATTTGCATGGGGCTTGGTCCGCTTAGCGCCTGAGATGTTAGCGCGGAACTAAAAGACACTGGTAACTTGTTGCCTTATCACGTGAGGCCCTTGCACGGTACACGGCAACCGCGTTTTAATGGGGTTTGTTTACTTCTCGATAAGCCTCAAGTGACTGGGGAACGTCAACATCTAACAATAACCCACGACAAACAATTCATAAGCAGGCCTGGTTTTAATGATATCGGGGCAAAGTTATTGAGCACCACTACTGCGGATTGTTGAACGTCTTCATGGCCTGCTCGTAACGGGCCTTCCACGTTCTTAACGCCAGTGCTTCATCCACGACATTTCCTTATGGCGCAGAATGGCTCTGCACAATTGCGTGCAAGTCCCTTTGCAAGGGCAAGGGCGACAACATCGCCTTATAACCAAAGCAACACTGGCTCAATACCATCGTCTTCAATAGAATCTCCACCACCGACACATTCGGTATCTCACACTCGAAATCAGTCGTATTCGCCTGTAACAGCTCCAATACTCGGAAAAGGCCCAGTTCACAGTCGACAACGCTCAGATTCAAAGATATCTGCCATGAAATCGAACACTTTTGCGCCTTCATTTATTAAAACCGAGGAGTCACAAGAAAGAACGAAGGTCATCGATGGAATTGAAGGCGAAAATGACTTCTCAGGTAAACGGTATGTTTGGCTGAAGGACCCTGCTACGGCCTTCATTCGAGGGTGGATTGTGGAGGAGCTCGAGAGTGGCCAAATACTTGTACAATGCGATGATGGCAGTGTAAGACTAGCAACTTTTCCTTCCCTGGCCTTGCTAATACTATTCATAGCAACGGGAGGTTCATAGCGAGAATGTCGACAAAGTCAACCCCGCGAAGTTTGACAAGGCAGACGATATGGCTGAGCTAACGCATCTGAACGAAGCATCAGTTGTTCATAACCTACATATGCGATACCAAGCCGACCTGATATATACATATTCTGGCCTTTTCTTGGTTACCATCAACCCTTATTGCTCACTGCCTATTTACACCAATGAGTATATAAATATGTATAGGGGACGAAGTCGGGAAGACACAAAACCACATATCTATGCCATGGCAGACGAAGCATTTAGGAACTTGGTGGATGAAGGACAGAACCAAAGTATTCTTGTCACCGGAGAATCCGGCGCAGGAAAGACAGAAAACACGAAGAAAGTCATCCAATATCTTGCCGCTGTTGCACATTCGGATTCCCCTGTCAAGAATAAGATTCAGCAATCAAACCTCTCGGCGCAAATTCTGCGGGCCAACCCAATTCTAGAGGCGTTCGGAAATGCGCAAACCGTCCGGAACAACAACTCATCACGTTTCGGGAAATTCATCCGGATCGAGTTCACGAGGACCGGCACAATCGCTGGGGCCTTTATCGACTGGTACTTACTAGAAAAATCGAGAGTTGTCCGGCTTAATTCTCACGAGCGGAACTACCATGTATTTTATCAGCTGCTCAAGGGTGCTGACCGCCAAATGAAGCAAAAATACCTTCTCGAAAATTTAGATGTCCAGGATTTTACATACACAAGGGATGGCAACGACACAATTTCCGGAATTTCCGACAGAGACGAATGGAAGTCGTTAATCGAGGCCTTCGATATCATGGGGTTCTCAGAGAAGGATCAAGACTCTATCTTCCGGACTGTGGCCGCTGTGCTTCATTTGGGCAATATTTCGGTGATGAATGAAAGCCGTGGCGCGGATCAGGCCCGTTTGGCGCCAAATGCTCGCGCGGAAGCCGAGAAGTTTTGCAGGTTGCTAGGAATATCAGTTGAGCCCTTCCTTTCTGGTCTTTTGCACCCGCGGGTAAAAGCTGGCCGAGAGTGGGTTGAGAAGGTTCAAACACCCGAACAAGTCAGGCTCGCCATCGATGCCTTGGCCAAAGGAATCTACGAGCGAGGATTTGGAGACTTAGTCACGAAAATCAATCAACAACTAGACCGAACAGGCATGGGACTCGATGATTCTCATTTCATTGGCGTACTCGACATTGCTGGATTTGAGATATTCGAAGAAAACAGCTTCGAGCAGCTTTGCATCAACTACACAAACGAGAAACTTCAACAATTCTTCAATCACCACATGTTTGTCCTTGAGCAGGAAGAATATGCACGAGAACAGATTGAGTGGAAATTTATAGATTTTGGTCGTGATCTGCAGCCGACAATAGATCTGATAGAATTGTCCAACCCGATTGGTATCTTCTCCTGCTTGGATGAAGACTCTGTGATGCCGAAAGCGACCGACAAATCGTTTACGGAGAAACTCAATTCCTTATGGGATCGCAAGACTCCAAAGTATCGCTCCTCTCGACTCAAACAAGGATTCTTGCTTACTCACTATGCTGCCGAAGTCGAATATTCGACTGAAGGCTGGCTAGAAAAGAATAAGGATCCTCTCAACGACAATATCACAAGACTATTGGCAGCATCAGCGGACAAGCACGTGTCTAGTCTTTTTGTTGATTGTGCAGACTTGGACGACGAAAGCTCTGGTATCCGCAGTAGCCGTGTAAAGAAGGGGTTATTCCGTACGGTAGCTCAAAGGCATAAAGAGCAACTCTCAAACCTTATGACACAGCTTCATTCAACGCACCCGCATTTCGTCAGGTGCATCATTCCAAACCACAAGAAAAAACCAAAGCAACTAAGCGCGCCTTTGGTATTGGATCAGTTACGTTGCAATGGTGTCCTCGAAGGCATTAGAATTGCACGGACGGGCTTTCCCAATAGACTGCCATTTTCCGAATTCCGCCAGCGATACGAAGTACTCTGCAGAAACATGCCAAAGGGCTATTTAGAGGGACAAGCTGCTGCGACTATTATGCTGGAGAAATTAACATTGGATAAGTCCATGTTCAGAGTCGGCTTAACAAAGGTATTCTTCAGGGCTGGGGTGTTAGCGGAGCTTGAAGAACAACGCGATGCGCTGATCCGTGAGATCATGTCCCGATTCCAATCTGTTGCTCGAGGCTTCAGTCAGCGGCGAATTGCACACAAAAGACTCTATAGAGCCGAAGCCACACGAATAATACAGCGAAACTTCCAGGTTTATCTTAACCTGTGCGATAACCCGTGGTGGCAGTTGCTGGCCAAGATGAAACCCTTACTCGGTGCCACTCGTACTTCTGGTGAGGTGAAGAAACGAGATGAGATGATTCAGAAACTCGGAGAAAGAATCAAACAAGAAGCGGCCGATCGCCAAAGGGTTGAGGATGAACGGCGCAACGTCCATGCGGAGATGCAACGAATACAGATAACTCTAGAGAGCGAGCGTTCACTCGCATTGGACAAGGAGGAAATCTTCAAGCGTCTGCAGATGCGTGAGGTTGAGCTTAGTGACAAACTGGCTGGCGCAATCGACGACCAGGAGAAATTAGAAGATCACCTTGATGAGCTCTTGGACGCCAAGAAAAAAGCCGAAGAGCAGTCTGAAGACTTACGAGCGCAGCTATCACATGCCGGAACGATAATTTATAATCTTGAAGCCGAAAAGCAGAATCTCATTCAAAAGCTCGCAGATATGGATTCTAAATTTGAGGAGCTCTCTCATGCTCAATCGCAGAGATCATCGGCTGAGGCCGAACTGTCCCAAGAAGTCCAAATGCTCCAAAGCCAGTTGAGCTTGAAAGATCGTAAGGCGCAGGAATTGGAGAAGAAACTTCTTAAAATCGACCAAGACCTCGATGTTAAGCTAGCACGTACAACCAAGGATCTACAAGCATCGCGCTCGCGAGAGCAAGCACTCGCCGATGAGACCAGAAAGGCTCAGCAGCAATTAGCAGAATTGGCGTCCACTTCGACCGGTTACGAAGACCTCGTTAGGCGCAAGGAGAGCGAATTAGCAATCCTACGATCTGATAACAAGAAATATGAGGCCAACCAGGCTTCTTTCGAGGACGAGAAGAAATCTCTGCTAGATAGCAAAAATATTATTGCTGCCAGGGTACGAGAGGTCCAAGCTGAAATGGTAGCGATGAAGACACAAAAATCTCAGCTCGAACGCGAGGCAGCCGATGCGAAGAAATTGCTCGAGGCTAGGCTTACTGAAGATGCAGAAGCAGGTCAGAGTCGAAAGCTACTCGAGACTCAGATCAAAGACCTGAAAGATCAACTCTTCGCTGTTCAGACTGATCTCAGCAGAGAGCGTCAGTCAAGAGACGACGTGCAATTGCTTGGGGAACATAAATTCCAGAAACTCAAGGAGGAATATCAGGTACTAAACGAAGCCAAGATCACCATTGAGAAGGAGCTTTATGTGCAGCAGGATACTCTGAGGCGGGCCACGGAAGGTCGTGCTGCCGCAGAGAAGGAAAGAAACGAAGCAAGAAACGAGATTCGGAGACTTAGGGAAGCCAAATCCGCGATGGAAGAACTAAAAATTCAGGCGGAACTTGCTGGTGAGCGCAACGCTTCAAGGGTGGCAAGAGAGCGTGAAGCAGGTTTAATGAGAGACCTCGAAGCCCAACAAAGCCGCCTTAAATGGTTCGAAGCCGAATGCACAAAGCTGAGCCAACAAGTTGACGAGCTTAACAAAATGATTCTCGAATCTGGAAATTTCGGCCTCCAAGTCGACCAACAAAAAGAGCGCCTCGAAAGCGAACTGAACACAGTCAAGAGCAGGTTGATGGCTTCCGAGAATGACAACCGTGCACTTCTTAACAAAATCCAACAAAAAGGCCTGGAGCTGGCTCGTGCTGGTTCTCAGGCTAGCGAGTCTCAACGAGGAAAGGTAATAGCCCTACAGCGTGAGAAGGCCAGAAACGAAGAGCAAAATATGAAGCTGTTAAAGCAGCTCGAAGAGGTTCAGATTCTTGCAGCCTCCATGCAGAAAAAGAACGAGAAGCTCCAATTAACAGTAGAGGATCTGAACCATGAAGTTTCTCGTGAGCACAAAGCAAGTCGGAATGCGGAGATGAATTCATCCACCACTACGACACAGCTAGCTGAGGCCAAAAGGAAGATTGAAAAAGAGGAGCAACTGCGCACACAATCCCAAGAACTAGTGAAGAAATTGCAATCAAGCCTGGATGGCCGCGACAGAGAGCTTGAAGACCTTCGGGCTCAGAGATTGCAACTCCTCAAGGTTGTCGACCCTGAGGTATCTGCCCAAGTTCCACATGGAGATGGAGCGGCCGATACGTCAATTCTCGAGAAATACGACCTCGTTCGTAAAGTCCAGGACTTACAACAGAACCTGCGAGTACAGATGGCTGGCCGATCTAATGCTGAATCTCAGCTCTCGGACTTGCGTAAAAAGTATGAAGCGGACATAGAATCGGTTGAGAGACCTCGCGCCAAGCTTGAAGAGATCCACCCAAATCAAGTGCCATTCCAATCTCCGACCCATGCACGTACGAAGGCGAATGGAAGGGTGCATTCCAACGTTTCGACGCCAACTCGCCGAGTCGCGACCAATGATGTCGATCCTATCTTGGACTCAGGCCGCTCCGATAGAACTGCTGATCTGCTAAGTTTTAACAATCGCATGGATCTCAAGACTGAGCTGGAGGAGCTACAAAATCAACTCCAGCTAACGCAGATGCAAAATCGTCACCTCCAAAGCCAGATTGAACGGTCCACTCCGTCCCGAGAGTTGTGGCCGGATGACAGCCCTTCGTTGAGACGAGTGCACAAACTTGAAAAGGCAAATACTAGGTTGCACGATATGCTCGATGACTCTGCGAAAAAGGTTTCGCAGTTAGAGAGGAGTGTACAATCAGGTGCTCTGTCTCTCCGCGATGTTCAGACGAGGTCTCACGAGGAGCTCTATGAATTGATCAGTAATCAAGAGGACGCCAGGCGATCACTGGTTCATTTGAATGACGATGCTGCGGCTGAACTTTCTGATATCAAGGACCATTTTGATGGTTTGAAACACGCGAGGGCGACATTGGAGGTTGAGCTTAGAGATGCCAAATCCGACCTTGAAGAGATGGCCCGAGCTAGGGATCAGGACGTCACAAGCCGAAACCAACTACTACAGGAATTTGCTGATCTTCAAATCCAATTCGACGCTGAATCTTCCAAGGTAGCGGAAGTCTCGTCTAGTCTCGCCCTTTACAAGGGTCGCGCGGATGAGTACTTCAACAAGCTTGAACAGGCCGAAATTGCTGTCCTCAAGGCATCTAGGGCCGAACAATTTGCTAGATCCCAAGCAAGAGAGGCTGAGGAAACCTGTGAAACTATCATGTCTGAAAGGAAGCAGATGGAGGGCTCTATCGAAGATCTTCAGCGACAAAACCAGAGTTATGAGGAGAGACTAGAGGATCTCTCTGCCGATCTGGAAGGGGCTATCCAAGCCAGAAAGCGCCTCCAGCACGAACTTGAAGATTACCGTAGCCAGCGTGCAATGGACATAGAGGACAAAGAGACCAGCATGGAGCAGACGCGAAAGAAGTACCAAGCTGAGTTTGCGACTTTGACAAATGAACTGGATGTTGCCCGTGAGGAGAGGCTGTTTAAGCAGTCTGAGAATACAAGACTACGAGAAGAACTTGATGATCTTAGATCCAAGTGGGATGATGAAGTGCTCAATAGTTCCACATGGTCAAAAGAGAAGGCTCGTCTCGAAGTCACTTTGGCAGATTTGGTCTCCTCTCGAGATGAAGCCTCCAATGCTCACAATGATGCCCAAGGCAAAATCGTATCCCTCCTCTCACAGGTTCGCAGCCTGAGAACATCAGTTGATGACGTTGCTGCCGAGCGCGATGCGCTTCAGCGCGAAAAGCGCGGCCTCGAAGCGCGCCTAGAGGAAGCCAAGAACGGCTTTGAAGGTCTCGTTCGTGGAGACAGCCCATCACTTCGCAACGCTGCCGGTCTCGACAAGGAGCTTCTGGAGCTGAAATCGAGCTTGGCTCAAAACGAAGACATTGCTGCCGCGGCTGTAGAAAAGATGAGGCGTGCCGAGGCTCTGACATCCGAGATGCAGAAAGATATTGTTGCTGAACGCGAAACTACCGTTCAGCTTCATAAGGAGAAGGCTGCCCTCGAAAAGTCGTTGAAAGATGTACAAGTTCGGTTGGTGGATCTAGAAACTAAAGGCTATTCCAGCGCCAGCCAAGATGTTAGATTCCTCCATGGCCGGGTACAAGAGGTATGTTTATATTCCGTACAGTCAAGTGGGACCATAGCTAACACCGCCCAGCTTGAGAGCCAACTTGAAGCGCAAGAATCCGAGCGGTCTAAGTCCCAGCGTGATGTCCGCAATGTCGACCGCACCGTCAAAGACCTTCAGCAACAGATTGAGCGGCGTGAGAAGGCCAACGGCCAACTCCAAGACGATATAAACCGCAGTCGCGAAAAGGCCGAAAAGCTACTTAAAACGATCGACGAGCTCCAGGCCAGCGACAGCAGCAATCAACTCAGTGCGCGAAGAGCCGAGAGGGAGCTTCGCGAAGAGAAAGAGAAGGCCCTCCGGCTTGAGCGAGAGCTTGGTGCTTGGAAGGCGCTACGCATGGAGAAGGGAGCGACTATCTCTGGAGGTACGGTCAGGCGGTCCGGGCAGTGGGCGAGAGGAGGTATGGATAGTGAGTGGGGTGACGAGAATGCAAGCATTCTCGGGGGTGAGGATGGGATCGTGATTCCCAAGAGGAAGGGGTCGCAGAGCAGGCAAACTAGTATGAGCAAGGGGTTCTTGTAGACCAGGGAGGAAGGAGTACTTATAATGATTGATTATTTTTGCAAGCTTCTTTCTACAAGCTGGGGTGGGGGAACGGCTGGGATGGGAACGGTGGGATGGGCCTGGGCCAGGCGGTGGCCGATGCATCGGTGCGGGTTGTGTAGAATGTATCACGGCGGCGGGGTCTGATTTGGAGTCTGGATTGCTTATGTTGTCCTTGAATAAATATTATTATTGCTATATAATGCTATGCCAAGTAACGTCTGGAAAACCTTTGGGCTGCACCCCCACTGTCTTGATGGCTGAAGACTTACGTGGGGGTGGGGGGGTCAACTTAAAGTTTGTGATCTAGCCTCTTTATTACCGGATTCGTCACCAGTTAGGTGAGTTTCATCTACTCCCGAAGACAACCCGTCCCTGTATCCCTGTTCCAACAGGCACCAGGCAGCGATCCCACACCGCTTCGCTTGGGCTCGTTCAGGCAACATGTGAGAATTTAATGGCTATCTTCTCCTCCTCCAAGTTCGACCACTCGATCCATTACGAGGAAAATAAACATCTACGAAAATGAAATACATATTGGTATCAGGAGGTAATCAGGTGGATTTCCTTGCCTCTCATAGAAGTTTCTAACCCAGATGTAGGGGTGGTGAGCGGCGTTGGGAAGGGCATAATCGGTACTCATCCTCCCAAGAAATGACTGTCTCGGAAACTTACTTATCGTACCCAAAGCATCCAGCACTGGGCTGCTTCTCAAGACCAAAGGCCTGAGCGTGACAATGATCAAAATCGACCCCTACATAAACGTCGATGCAGGAACAATGGTGCCTAAGGAACACGGAGAAGTCTTCGTTCTTGATGACGGTGGGGAGGTCGATCTGGACTTGGGCAACTACGAGCGCTACCTGAACGTCACGTTGACCCGGGAGCATAACATCACCACCGGGAAAATATACCAGCACGTTATTGAAGCTGAACGACGGGGCGTGTATTTGCAAAACAGTCCAGATCGTCCCACATCTTGTTGATGCGATTGCGGACTGGATAGAGCGCGTGGCGCAGATACCAGTTGATGATACTAAGGAGTCGCCAGATGTGTGTGTGATTGAGCTTGGGGGCACGGCAGGAGACATGGAGAATGCGCCTTTCCTGGAAGCTTTGAGGCGCCTACGAGGGAGAGTTGGAGAAGATCAATGGACGCACATTCTCGTCACCTTGGTGCCTGTGATAATGAATAATGAGCAGAAGACCAAGCCTACGCAGGCGGCTATGCGAGATGTGCTTTCTACGGGCCTGAAACCCGATCTAGTAAGTATATTTTGTCGACGGTTTGTGGATTTGCTAATTTCCAAAAGATTGCATGCCGATGCGAAGTGCCCCTCGCAAAACCTACAATAGACAAGGTTGCTTCGTCGTGCAATGTGAAGGTAGCTAACATCATCGCCGTACACAATGTTCCGTCTACGTATCACGTCCCTGCCCTGTTGGAAGACCAAGGCTTGCTCCCATCTATCACCAAACTTCTCCGCCTTGACCTCCTAGAGAAGACTCCACAACAGACAGCGAATGGTGCCAAAATATGGAGAGATTGGAAGGCCTTGACTGCACCCCGAAGCGAATCTTGTAAAAGTGTAACAATCGCCTTGGTTGGTAAATACACGACCTTCATGGACTCTTATGTATCAGTTCTCAAGTCGCTCGAGCACTCCGTCATGGCATGGGAACACAAGCTAAACCTCGTTGCCGTCGAAGCCTCGCACTTGGAGCAGCCCACCCAGGCATCCTCACAAGAAGAGTATGATCTGGCATGGAGCAAAGTCCGCTCAGCAGACGGTATCCTCGTGCCTGGTGGATTCGGTGAGCGTGGCACAGAAGGTATGATCGCAGCTGCACAATGGGCCAGGGAAAATAAAACCCCGTACCTAGGGATATGCCTGGGCATGCAAGTAGCCGTCATTGAGTTCGCGCGGCACATGTGCGACATCCCCGAAGCAGGCTCGATCGAGCTCTCTGCGAATTGCCCAGACCCAATTATCATCTTCATGCCGGAGATTGACAAGGAGACTATGGGCGGCACAATGAGGCTCGGTAGCCGGCCGACTATTTTCCAGGAAGGAACCGAGTGGTCGAAAGTTCGTAAATTGTATGAGGGGAAGGAAGTCATCAGTGAGCGCCATCGTCATCGATATGAGGTTAATCCCGAGTACATTGAGCGTCTCGGCGCAGCCGGACTCCATTTCATTGGCAAGGATGATAAAAATGTCCGCATGGAGGTTATCGAGCTCAAAGACCACCCTTGGTTTGTAGGCGTACAGTTCCATCCCGAGTATCTGTCGCGAGTCTTGCAGCCCAGTAAGCCGTGTTTGGGGTTTGTTTCGGCGGCAATTGCAAACCGGGTAGAAGCAGAGAGTGCGAAGTTGGCAGCCCCGACTACAAACGGCGTTTGAATGTGAGAAATAGAAATGTGCTATCGGACTCGAAGATTTTAGTTTAGATTTCAGTATTGATTCATTGTTAGAAATTCGATATCCTGGCTACCTGTGACGTCCTGCTCTCGTAAATTAAAAGTTCAAGTGAAACATGATCTGCGATATCAAGCTCGGTCGTGATACACCTCCAATGATTGGCAACCATATCCTAGAATAGTCCTCGTGTGCAGAGAATACCCTCAGATCGTAGTCAATTCTTTGTTTAACGTCCATTCCAGATGTCGTGACAAGCCCTGTCAAGCGATTTCGGAAGGTAAATGTGCCAAGGTCATTGAGACATAACTCCGGTTGACCTTTGGGCCTGGCCTGTTCCTCCAACTCCATTTCTAGTATTTCCTCCTCAGAAAGCTCATACTTCTGTGGCCCTGTGTATGAAGGCCCTTTGAGGGAGGCGTCAAACCCGACGGTATTGAGATCATCACTAAATGCAAATCTTTCCTGGCAAAGCTTGCGGAGAGCCCAGGAGACCTGTGACATGGCATGCAGCGTTCGAGGATCGACATATGAAATAATGCTAGCGTATAGCTCAACTGGCAACCGTTCATTGGTACGAGGAGGAGGCAGGTTCCGCCTTGCTGCGATATCGAAAAAAATCTGCAGTTTGGCGAATCCCATGTGTTTGTGGCAAACTTGTTGAGAGGTGGTCGCAACATCAACCTCTCGCCGAAAAACAAGTTTGTTAGGTTCGAAAGTCCAGTCGCTCTTCCTGTCTCTATCTTGGATAGATATCACACCTGTGCGTCTGATCACCTTGGCGCCATCCTTCACATATGCCTCGAGCAAGATAACATTGAAAATCGAAAAGAGTATAGTTTGGAAGCTGGTCTTTCCTTCCGCGAATCCGTACTCCACGGCCTTTGCTATGGCTGCCTCTGTATCATGCCTAAAAACAGAGTCAGGCACGAGGCTCACCAAGACATTCTCAAACCAGTATAAGGTCCCAGTTGGAGCCGAGCCAGGAGAGATGCCAGGCTCGTGGCATTCTGAGCCAAAAATTGGTATTGACAATGGTTTGCCACCGTTCCGATCAATAATGTACCCCATGTCATCATTGCCAGCAAATTTGCTATAGTCAGCGCGGTCCACGAAGTAATACCTCCCTGTGGCGATGGATAAAATTGCAAAGGCGAATTCACGGAAGGCAAAGCCCTTGTGCCCCCAGCCAGGGGCATACTCCCAGAAGCGCATAGCATATGGGTCAGTGAACTTTTCAAAGAACATCATTGACATGGCCTTCTGTACAGATGGATCAGAGGACCCATTCTTTGCATTAACCACTGAGTGGCCATACTGGTGGTAAATTGTCTGATATTTATCGCGGTCACCGGGACAGTCTCCAAAGTAATTCTCGAAGTCAATGTTAACGGGTAAGGCTTGGGGAGGTTTTCCGGTCTTGCGGTGTTGAGGAATATCCCAAAGGTTGTAGAAAGTACGGTTATTGACAGAGAAGACCTCCCTGTCAAGATTGATGGTGTAAATTCTGTATATCCAAGAACTGCGGATCTCGTCTGTATTGCCTGTATTGGTGACTATCTCATACGCATCACCGTACAATTCGTCTGTTGCATCAGCAAACATTTCGGCCATCCAAAGATCAAACCCTTTATTCAAGAGTGCCTGGGGCGGTCGCTCAAGAAATCCGTGTGGTCCTCTATGGTCGAAAGGCCAGCTCACGGCACCAAGCTGACGGACACCAAATTCTTCTGCATGCGGTTCCCAAAGATCCGAAAACTCCGCAAGGCTTGCCTTACTAGCTTCGGATATAGTACAAATCTCAATGTCTAGCCGCGCCTTTAACTTGGAGTGGGCTTCATGCTCATTTTTGAGCCATTCTAATAAAATTTAGAAACATGGACGGGCCGAAAACCCAGCTAGAGTTGCCTATGGGTACTGTACCTCTATACTGCTCAGGATCCAGTGGTATTTTGTCAACAATCAGATGTACTCGATCAGGTATTTCCGCAAGTCTCCGGCAATAGGAATATACGAAATATCGGCCACCGGCAATGATAATTTCCAATCCGACGTAGCGCATCTTGCAGCTGTTATAAAGGCAGAAACGGGTAGCCAGAGGTAGCAGATCATGAGTAGCATAAGTGATCTAGATGGACGTGGATATAGCTATTCAAGCATTTGTTAGGCTATATGACGGCAGCATTTGGAAAGGTTGGAGGCACTGCGAGTAAGTATGTATGCTAACAACATCATATACTCGGGCCGCCTAAAAGTCTGGGGGAGGGTCTGTGCGTAGCAGCCACCCTGGAAGCCTAAAGCCGCATGGAAACCATGCTACTCATGCCGTGCTTCCAGTCATTATCAACAACTAATAAAACATTGTTTTACAAATGCACTTAATAACTTAAAAGTAAATAACTTTAATTATGAATATCAATTCTCAGCTGTGCACAAGTTCGCCAAGAGATATCAAGTCCCCATATTGCATCACTACCAACAAGATATTCACGAGGGGCTTTGCAGGGAACAAACCTCGGTAGTTCTCCAACCTGTATGACAATAAGACGGGGGTTCTACAAGCCGCACCGACCCCGCAATCACAAGCGCAGGGGTACCATAACGGACTTTTGAGAACCTCTGTTTCAAGACAATATATATTCCGAAAAACTCTCAATTGACACCTCCAACAACCAATTGCAAACCCACTGCCGCCTCCACAACCACCACAGCCAATCTCACCCACGCCAACACAACCATGGAGTCCATCCGCGCCTCCCCCCTCCTCCCACCCATCATCGCGCTCAACGCCTGGACCCTCGTCGTCGAAGGCTGGATGTTCGCGACGCGCCTCCCCGTGTTCACACGCCTGCGCATAGCCGAGAAGAACCACCTCACACACGAGGAGGTCAACAAGATGACCCCCGCCTCCGTGCGCTGGAAGGCCGACAACTTCTCCAACTTGTTCGAGCAGCCCACGCAGTTCTACGCCGTGGCGGCGGTGCTAGCGATTGCGGGCGGCGGGAAGACTGATGCCAGGCTGGCGTGGGCGTATGTCGCGGCTAGGGTCGCGCATAGTTTGTCGCATTGCACGACGAATAATGTTGTGAGGCGTTTTGCGTTTTATTTAATTTCGTCGGGGCTGGTGGCTGTTTTGACGGGGAGGGCGGCGCTGTTGCTGGCGGCTTGAAGGAGGGGTATTGGGCCTAGCGCAAGGGGGAGGGGGAAGGGGGTTCGGCTTTGCATCATGGTATGGGTCTGCGATGGACCTCACCCATTTGCATATTCAATGTTCTCTATTTCAACGCTTCAAAGCTTGAGGCGGAGTAGCGATCTTACGATCACTCTTTTGAAATCAATTGTGCATATATAACAGTAATATTCGACCAAAATTGGCCCGCCTGCCAAGCCATTCTATTTCCATGCTCTCCATGATCGCAACAGCTGTTAGATCCTCGGATGTCAGCTTTCTCGACTCAGGTGCCTACAGTATATCGCCTTAAAATGGGTATCACATTCAAATGAAAAGCTCAGATGAAATAAAAGAATAAATTTGAAGGCAAGTAAAACGAGTGTAAGAATGATAAAGATGGTAAAAGCATGACAGCTATTACGGCGACAATCGAAGAAGTCCTTACAGACAAGAAACAATCTATCTAATAATAGAGCAAGCCATGGGTTTGTAGAAAGTAACCCATTTGCTAGAAAAATAGAGAACGCAAAGAGCAGAGAAATTGAAAACAAAAGACTCAAAGGACAGAAGACTCGAAGAACGGAAGACTACTCGGACACAGAATTAAAAAAAATAGAGAACATAAAAACAGAGAGCCAAAGAAAGACAAATCAGAAATACGAAAACAAAACGTAGGAAATAAAAAAGGAAAAGAACCCAACACACAAACCTAGCCCCCCAAACATCCACCCATCCTTCAATCATCATAGTCGTCAACCTCCACCAGCTGCCTCCTCGCCCCAACACCCCTAAACCTCAGCTTCCCCAAACTCTTCTCCTGCTCCCCCAACACCGCCGCATCGCTCAGATCCGGAATCTTATTCAACAGCGGCGTAAGATCCATCGTCAGCGCCGCAACCGTCTTATCCCTAACCGGCTTCCCATCCACCGTCATCTGCAAAAAGTACAGCAGCCCCCCCGCGAGCACAACACACAGATTAGCAGCCAGCCATCCGAGGAGACTGATTTTCGAGACGCGCGCGCGCACGATCTCGCGAGGCGGACGGAACTCCGAGCCGCTCGAGCGACGCTCGAACTCGTCCGTCATGGCGTTCCACGTCTCCTGGTAGGAGAGCATGAGCATGCCGCGGACGTAGCCGTCGAGGTTGCCCCACATCTGCGCGTTGGTGGTGTTGATAGCGGCCATGTTGGCCATGACGTCGGGCATGGCGGCGAAGATCTCGTCGATGAGGGGGTCTTCGATGGGGTTTTCGGTGGGGGGGGGTGGCGGAGAAGACGGTTTCGGCGATGCCGATGGCGGAGACGCGCGAGGAGGGGCTGATGTAGGAGCCGGCGCGGAGCTTGATGCGCGCGATGGCGTAGCAGTTCACTGCGAAGGGGTTGTCGCGGATGGAATAGCTGATGGTGGTGAAGGTGACGTTGGGGAGGAGACCGAATGCAGGGCTCTCGGTTGGGCAGGTGTAAACCTCGCTTTTGTCGTCGGTGGGGCGGGCGACTAGGACGGCGACGAATTTCTCGCCGTTGAAGACTGTGGCGTTGGGGAAGTCGTAGCTGAACACTTCGTGGTCGTCTTTTGTAGAGCTTCTCGGCTCCCATGGGGTGGCCTTTAGAAGAGCGGTGTTGCCAACTAGGGGGCGGGTTATAGTGCCTGCGGGGCCACTAATGTTCAGGAGGCCGAGATTCTGGTCTGTGATGGCAGACCTCAAACTCGGGCTCAGATCATTATCGTTTATCCATTCCAAGGAGTCGACTGAGACGAAGGGGATTAGGAGGTCGTCGATAATTGAATTGACAGGGATATCCAAGTTAGCCGGAAACTTTCGGCGAAGGATCGTCACATCGGAGTCAAAGGCTTGTAAGGACCCGGCATATGCAGACCCGACCGCTCGAAGCACAAGTCCTAGCCTGGTCTCGGCGAAGTTCTGGTATTGGTCCCAGCCGATGCTCTTGTTGGATTGAATAAACATTGCTGTTTCTGGCGGTTTATCGTTCAAGACCCCGGGCGTCCACCCGATAGCACCACTCATCAAGGGTTCCACAAATATTGAGGGCCCCGCTAGTAAGCCGATGAGGGTAGCAATCCAGCGTCTGTTGAAGCTGCACCCTGGCCAGATGGGGTAGTTGTGTTGGCTTACGCGGCGGATTTCGCGTAGGGTGAGCCCATCCCCTTCGAGGAGAATATAGATGAGTCTCCAGGAAATAAGGCTTAGGCAGGCGCTCGACGATAGTTTAACGAGGACAAGGACGGCAGAAATGATATATGAAACGTCCGTTTGGTAGAGGGTTGTGCCGTGATATAGCAAGGGAGGCGAACCGGTCTGGAAACCTTGTCCATCGACTAAGTAAAGCACGCCCCATGCGAGCGCAAGGGTGAGAATCAGTTGAAGAATAAAGGTGTACCAAGACTTCGAGCCGTTCCACCAGCCTGAAGAGTCGTCGCGGTGTCGGTTTCCCCAGGACTGGGCCATATTTGATACGGGACGGTGGGGGTGAGAGCCTGACTGGCTTGAGCCGAGCGTCAGTGTCTCTCAACGATGGCGACGACCACAGACATTAAGGGGGAGATTGATGAGGTCTCAATGCCGTTCAGTGCTTCTCGTTTCTGCGATTGCTTCTCGTTTTCTGTCGGATCAACTTTAAGAATAACGAACGTCAGGCTAAGCTGCCTGGTGAATATTATCGAGAGTCAGGAGCTCTTAAGTAGATTTCAGTTCGTGAGAATGGCCCTAGGGGGTGTTCTCCCAGCCTTGCCATTGCCGTGATAGTGGCCATGACTGCTATCCATGCTAGTACGGCCGAAAGGTCACTATCCTGCGGCCTTTGCATACATCGCCACTTATCTGCGTCGCTTCGAGAAGCTAAAAGGTGGCTGGCGGTTAACGAACCCAAAGCGTGGGTTGGGACGCGGGTCGACGCGCCGAAGCGCCCTGTCGGGTTAAAGGAACCCAGCGATCTGGGATGCGCAACGTGGTGCACATGGTTATATTTGGATCTAGGGGATTAGTGGTCAACGCCGTACCTGTCAAAATAGGCTAGTGCTGATCTAATGGTGCCTGTCCCGTCTAATGCAGCCCACCCTCATTAGAGTAGAGTACTGAAGTATATCTCTCAAGATTTGTCGGTAGTTGAAACGAGCACATGTCAACCCCTGTTAGCATGCATGCTAATAGACTGGTAGCAGCTGCCGATACTCGTAGATTATAGACTTCGTAGAGTATAGACTTCATAGAGCGTAGTCTCCATAAGGTGTGGTATTCATAGAGTGCAACGTGTGATCGTTTTTGTGCTACGGCTGTCGTGCTCAACCCCACAATGTCGCACAACGCGACTATTATCAGATCCGATGGCTATCTGCCGAGCGATCCACGCCAGGGATGCATGGGGACCCCTAGGATCTCCTTAGCCCCCACTTCCCGTCAGGGACCCGCTTCCCGTCACCATCATCCCGTCCGTCTGTGGTCCGTGCATGGTCCCCAAGATGCTCTAGCCATCTCCTTTCCTTGACTGGTGAGCTTGAGGCGTATTTGAGGCGTTGTTTGCTGTCACATCGGATCCTTCAAGGGGTTTTTAATTTGCCGCATGAGCGGCCGAGCGAATAATCATAGTTAACTCGGTTTGTGCGAGGTCTTGGTATGTATTTTAGGCGCCGTGGCTGAAACCATTCGGTGCATTTCAGCTGGGTCTGTCGAGGCTCTGACATGGATGGTTGTCTGCCGAGACTTTGTAAACGCGCGGTGCAGGCACCTCCGTTTCTCCGCGAGGCTTGGCAACGAGCAGCCTTGTTTGATGCACTGAATGCTGCTGATACCTAATATATTTTCTTGAATGAGCGGTAAGTGGTATTATGTCGACGTCCTTTTTTGATTCTCTTGCTCATCGTGGCTACACCCATAAAACTTATGCCATTACCTAATCAAACGCAAACCCCATCCAATTCATCAAGTCAACCTTCTCTCGTTTCTAGTCTTCACTCTCAATCCCAGCCACTTTTGAATTCCCAACCGGCTCCTGCTCAACCTCAACCTCTGGCTCAGCCCCAAACTGCTGCTCAATCTCAAGCTGTGGCTCAACCCCCAACTGCTGCTCAAACTCAACCGCCCGCCCAACCCCAAGCTGTGGCTCAACCCCAACCCGCCACCCAATCTCAAGCTACTGCTCAGCCTCAACCTCCGGCACCACAGCAGCCACCAAAAATTGGACGATTTCAAAAACGATGGAATTGGACACTGCTAAGCTCATGGCGCAATGGTATTGAACAACCCAAGGTCATCGCCAAGGCGAAGAGGCGAACAAGATATGTCCACGTTGCTCCAATTTGTGTCTCGATAGCTCTACTCGTTCTAAACGGGACTGGTCTGTTCATCGGAACTCATCTTTCCGGTCCTGTAGCTTGGGAAGATGCGAGCAAGCTCCAGGCATTCCAGATTGTGGCGAAGATGCACGAGATAACCATCCTTTCTAGCCTCGGCGTAGTCGTTTTCGATGTTGTTCGCCAACAGCTTCTCTTTAGCAGCAAAGGGATTCCACTAGGTATGGTTGGGTTGGGGTTTACTTTCAGCCAAGGGGATTACCTCGTGTAGGCCCTCCTGCCCTCGAAAGCCGAAGTCTAATATAATAACATGGAGCATAGATCCCCTGAGTTTTGGGCTATGTTTACCGCGACAATTGGAATTGGGCGGAGGATCATCCTGGCAGTGATGGTAGTTACCCTCTGCGCTGTAGCAAACTCAGCAGGCCCAGCAAGTGCAATTTTGATGATACCCTCGATCCAAACCATCAACAGGGCAGGATTCGACTTCTTCCTCAATGGCACAAGTGATGATCTGTGGCCTAGCACTTTGGAAAGCCGACACATTGGCGGCGCAGCCTGTATCAATACTGAAGCAGCCGCTACCGATGCGTCTTGTATCGGAGGAGGATATCCTGCAATACATAATCATTTTACCGCATTTGAGCAGCGGCCCGAATCAACCTCCTTCAACTTCGACACAGAAGACCGCCTGGGCCAAAGAACTATTCTCGGAAATATTCGAATGGCTTGGTCCCGCGGGAGCGAAACGTGGACGCAATCGTCGCATGCGGCGACTATTATGATCGCGGAGCCTATAAGAGCAAGGTGGAGCTATTGTTTGCGGTATTTGACTAATATATGGGCGAAGAGGTACGACTACTCTGAAAATCGAGGAGCCACAGTTGAGACCGAAGTTCCCGCTGTCCGAGTCGCATGCGTGCCAACGCAAAACCTGTCAAGCCAGTCCTCGGTGGCATTTCCAGTCTTGGAAGAGTATGAGAATTGGTATCTCCCGACAGCGGCTGAATGGAAAACCAATGGTCAAGACAATTCCGACGTCGGAGCTACAGCAGACTTTGACATTGGCAACTTCTCCGCGCAGTTACAAAATTCGTCCGAAGCCCTTAACAGCGCATCCCAGAGTACGAACACAGTGGATAATCCTACCGAAGCAATTTGGAAGCACATCCGCAGGCCTTCTTGTAGACATATCTAGTAGACTTGAGGACACCAGCGCTTATAATCTCGGCATGGCATGCTCGATCGACGCGCGCTGGGCGCGAGGAACCACCTCCATGAGTGGCACCCGGACCGGCTGGGCCTACGCCAGCTACGGCAAGCCCACCGTGAGCGAAATCTCCAACAAGCGACCCCCTCCAGACGGCTACAGCAAAATGCAGCATTTCCTACCCATCGATGACGGCTCCTGGCGCCGCATCACCATGACCCCTCCCTGGCTACAGTCACTCACCCCTCCCGTCCCCGGCTCCGGGAGCACAACCCTCGAAACCATCCTCGCGCACACAATCCCGGCGCACACCGACTTCGGCCTTCCCCCGTCGTACATTGCAGATACCTCCAACCCCCTCCTCGTCTCCGAGAACTTCATGTCCATCCCCGTCGCCGAGCACATCATCTCCGTCGTCGTCACCGACGGAATCTCCCGCGTCGGCTGCGCCCTACAGCCTAATGCATCCACAATCGAGACCGACATGTTCCGCGGCTTCGGAGACTCTGTTTTCTCGCTCGGTCAGCTCATTCCCCCGCCCCCGAACAGCGCGGGGACGACGCAGATGCGCCTCTCTACTACGGTAGATGGGTACGTGTACCGCATCGTGGGGGGCACGGGGACCTTTGCTGTTATTGTTATTGTAGCGCATATGCTGATTGTGCTCGTCCATTCTCTGATGGTTGTGTTTCGGCGGGCGGGTAGGTGGAGTGACTCGTGGGAGTCGTTTTCGGAGGTGTTGGCGCTGGCGATGAATTCGCCGGCCGGGGTGAGGGGGGAGACGGCGGCGGGGATTAAGAAGTTTGAGACGCTGGCGTTGATGGTTAAGATTAGGGCTGCGGATGGTGCGGCGGAAGGCGCTGTGGATGGTGTGAAGCTGGTTGGTGGCGGTACTGGCGGCAATGAGGTTCAAAATGGTGTTGCATATGGGAATCCTGCCACAACCCCTTAGACGGATTAGGGGCGTATATATTTATTCGGGTATGACTGACGGGGGCGTTATATCTTATATTTGGCATTTATGTATACTAGATAGACCGATTTAGCAGTTGATGGAGAATATCACCTCCAGTGTGCCTCATCAACAGCCCAAACAACGACACCACACATCTTACCGCTTCAACATCACACATCATCACCACAAAACATAAACCCCCCC
>JPKC01002518.1:0-15083 GCA_000750925.1 Pseudogymnoascus sp. VKM F-4518 (FW-2643)
CCTCCCACCTCCACCACCAACCCTCCTCTCCTCAAACCTCCCCCACTGCCCCGTATCCTCACTCTTCAAATCCCTATACTTAGTCGCCCCCTTCTTCCCCAGCTTCGTCATATCCCTCATCTGCAGCGCCTGCGGCAGCAACTCGCGATTCACCACATCATCCGCCATGCGCGCGCCCATGAGGTCGCGGCGGTCGAGCCCAGCTTCTTTGGCGTCTTCTTGGAAGAAGGCGCCTTTGTGGTAGTACTTCTGCATGAACCCCATTTTGCCCTTACCCTCGCGCTCCTCGGTCTGAGCAGCGATGTGGGCGTCATCCTCCTTCTTGCGCTCCTCAGTAGACAAATTCCTCCTCCTCTCCACCTCCTCCAACTCCTTCTCGCGCTCCTCAATCAACACCCGCTCGCGCTTAATCCTCATCAACTCCCTCAATTTCCACGCCGCGTGTTCAGCCTCCGGATCCAGACCATCCGTATCATCAATCTCATCCTCGGCATCCTCATCATCATCCCAGTTCTTCTTCCCCGCCTCCTTCGCAGCGAGGTCTTTGCGGATCTGCTCCTCGACTATCTCATCCGCGGCTTTCTTTTTCCTTTCTTCCTCCTCCGCTAGGCGCTCCTCTTCTGGCCTGGTGTCTTCCTCTTTCCTGGTACCGACGCGTTGGTTCTTTTTGACGAAGGTCGGGCGCATCATCACCTTCCTCGGCGCCTCCTCTTCGCTACTCTCTTCCTCACTTTCCTCCTCACTCCCGCTCTCCCCCTCCTCACTCTCTTCTTCTCCCTCTTCACTCTCAGTAACAAACCCCTCCTCCTCCACCTTCCTCGCTATCCGTTCCTCTTCCACCCTCCTCTCCTCCTTCTCCCTCGCCTCCCTGCGTCGTTCATTCAAATCCACCTTCTTGAGGTCACTCGATATCCCCCCCGCGCTTGTAAATTTGGGTGGCGCTTTGCTCGGTATCTTCTGCTGCTGCTGTTGCTCGGGCGCCTCTTCCTCTTCTGCCTCGGAATCAGAACTCTCCACCTCTTCAACCGCCTTCCCAGGTCTGTACCGGGGGGCTTTGGTCGGGTTGGCTGTCATTCGTGACGACATGATCGCTATCGATTATCGATTACCGCAGTAGATTATAGTTTGCTGTCATCAATCAATCGATTGAATCGTGGAGCAGTTCACTTCGATTCGTATTGTTGTTGTTAATTGCGATTTCTTGCGAGTCTTGTTGACCAGCCTTGAAGGCGCGCCTGAGGTACAGTCAATAAATTCGTGAGGCTATGTGGTAAGGCTGAGCTAGTGCGGATGGGGAGTAGTGGGATATGCTTAAATTGTCCGCAGCCCTGGTCTATGGGGGGGTGAGTGGAAGCGAGTTTATGGTGGTCACGATCATGAATGGGAAATTTGCAAAAGGCAATGGTAATGGAAGGATATATATGCTTGTTTGTGGTATAAACCCTCAATTTCCCTTCTACGCTATTAAAAGCAGTGCTCAGCGCTCAGCTCAAGTCTATGTAAATGGTATCCCCCTACCTTTCCCTCCGGTGTTGAGAAAAACGCCCCTTAATCCCCCCGTAGCCCAAAAACGCTAATGCCAATGCTATGCTAATCCCAATGCCCAACGCCAGTTCCAGATCTCATCACGCCAGGTGATGTGTGTCTAATGCTCGCTCTTCACAGCCATCCCTCCCCATGGTATTGCACAGCGGAATGAGCATCCACATGAGTACTCCCATTCACAACAGGTGCCTGACCATGCTGCTTGCTCTGCTCCTCCTCATCTGAGCCCTCGGCATCCTGGTCCTCATCGTCTCCGTCCTCGCTCGCGGGTGGGTTCCAGGTTTCTTCAAGCTTCAGGCCCTTTCCTGTCGACGACTCTGTAGCACGATGTGTTGAGCCGAGGTACTGGGAGATCATGGCGGTGCGGTATTGCTCTAACTGCACATCGGGGAGAGACGGCTTGTCAGGGGTGTCGTACAGTCCCATGCCCACCAGGATCTCGCCCTCATCCTCTTGGTCGTCGAGGGAGTGGTAGGGGATTGTAGTTTCAATAGCACACGGTGGCTCCGGGTGTTGTATCGGGAGGAAGTTCTCTGGAGTGGGCGGTGCGGTGCCATCCTCGAAGCCGGTGGCGGCGAAGTTGTTCCAGTCAAAGTGCGAGTAGATGGAAGGATTCATGCAGTCGTTGTAAGAAGTTTGCTGTGTCTGGGCGGCGAGCTGCAGTTGGTAAGGGGCATAGACGTTGTAGTCTTCCATGCCGGTGTTGTTGAAGGATGCGTGCATGAGGGAGGTGGTGTCGTAGAGGGGGTATTCTTGGTCGTAGTTGGTCCAGGGTTGTGATTCTGGGGAGAAGGCCGCTGAGGGCGAGCCGTAGTTTGATTGCAGGGCGGGTGTGAGAGGGAGGTCCTGGTTGTTGCTGTAGGGCATGCTGTAATCCGGCATGCTGGGGTTGAATACCGGGTGGAATGGTACGTCGTAAGTTGAGTATGCTGAAGGGTGCCAGCTCAATGGCCTCGTCTGTGATACCGCTTGTAATGGTGTGAGGTAGGCCTGGCTTGGTTCCCCTGACGCTGACATGCCCTGGTTGACCGCCGACGGCTGGCGTCGATAGGAGTCGCCCATAACTGTCCTCCGGCGGTTCAGTGTGGTCGAGTTTCTTGGGCTGTTGTTGGTGCTGTTTGCTTTTGATATCCGCATAGATCCTCCTATCCTCGAGCCATTCGACCCCTTTGAGTGTCGGCGTGAGAGATTGGACGAGGCCATTTGTCTGGAAACGTCCTCGAGTAAGGTGAGATCGAGGTTGGTGGGCATGATCCCGGCTGCTTGTGGTAACGGGCCGCTTGAGGTGAGCATCATGGTGAATAAGGATGAAGGGTGGTCGGGGTGTGAGGTTGGGCGTGCCGTCAAGGCTCGAGGTGATCTTTCAAAATCGATAGATGTCTGGGGGATTCAAGAGCAGGACATTGCTGTAATGAAAGAGAGAAAGAGAGCAGAGAGACAGAGAGAGTATATGAATATGATGTAGTGAGAAAAGGAAGGAAGGCTCTGGGCAACCAGACTAAGGATGGAGGAATACAAATATGGACACGCACACACAGACGCACCCTTACCACGGAAGTAGCAGCTTGTCAATAGTGACCATGAGGAAACCACAGGGTCCACTAGTGACGAGTGGCATGTTGTCTCTTGTCTTTGTGTCATCTGCCTAAAGCGAGCGCCGGCCGGCGACGAGACCAAAGAAGAAACTGGACCTTGTGGACCAGTGATAGATTGGCCGTGCTTTTCGGTAAGTGTGTAGTGTGAATGTAGTGTGAGTAATGTGTGAGTGTGAGAGTCAAGGTGGGAGTGGTAGTTCCGTATAGTGCGGTATGTTGCAGGTCTTTTTCCCGGGGTGGTGGGCGGACCCAGTCAGTACTCTCGTACAGGAGAGGGCATGGAAGCAAGCACAGATCGGGCCAGTTTTGGTGCCAGGTGTGAGATGGGGAAAGGAAAGGAAGGGGGGGTGGAGGAGGAGGAGGGAGGGGGGGTGGAGGAGCATGGGATGTTGGGATGTTGGGTGGGAGTGGACGGAGCAAGCCAGCCAGCCAACGAGCAAGATTGAGGCAGGAACTGACTGGCTTAGAGTGATGATGAGTATAGGGAGTGGAAATGGAGGCGTGAGCTACGGCGTGAGCTACGAAGGGCGAAGGGGAGCTAGGAGTTAGTACTATAGTATAGTGGGTGGTATTAGAGCACGGGTAGAGTCCGAGTTTGAGTCGAACAATCTGCACGGTGGCGCTGGTAGTAGTGTAATGTAGTCGGGCCTGAGTTTCGTTTGATGAAAACAGGGGGTAGTAGTGGTATAGTAGTAGAGTATAGTAGTGGTAGTAGTGGTAGTAGAGTACGCACAGTAGTTTAGAGTAGTACCCGCACTTTGTATGGTACAGCAGTAGTTGAGTAAGGTAGTAAGTGAGGTAGTCTAGAGTAGTATAGAGTAGTATAGCATATGGGTACTGTACTGCAATATGGGTACTCTAATATGGGCGGTATTAGTTGGTATTGGGTCATTTAGTACGGGTTAGGAGGTTAGTACAGGGAGTTTGTATGGATAGCATGGGTAGTATGGATAGCATGGGATAGTATGGAGAAGTACGGAATAAGGTAAGGAAGTCGTCACACTCTGGAAGGAATCAGATGGGAGCTAGTAAGGGTAGGAGCAGGTAGGAAGCAACAAGGGCATAAAATTGAAGATGGAGAAGGAGAGATGGAGAAGGCCGAAGCCGTATAGAGTAACTAGTGGAGACGGCGTGGGTAAGTCAAGTATACGCCCATCAACAGTACAATACTTACGGATGTTTCCCGTACTACGCAGCCGCTATACTACTGCTAACACTACTAACGTAAGACCTGCACTACGCTGCACAAGGGGCGGGTTTAGGATCAGGGACAGAGACAAAGGCGTAGAGGCGGTTCATCTGCATGGAGCCACGGAGTACATACATTCCACATCGAATACCAGCGCTAAGGAGGTAGAGAAAGGGGAAGAAGTGAAGTAAGATCTTAAGAGCATGAGGAAGTGGATGATGAGAAGGTATTTTCGTCTATACAGACTCTATTCCCCTATACAGTATCAGTTCAGTATACAGCCAGCCCTTCACCATACCACCACAGAGCAAGAACAGACAAGCAACGAGCTCAACAGACATTCATACCCATTTCAATGTAGTACATAAGGGGCACTTACATCGCACATGCATGCGCACTGCAGATTCACGTACCTCCCATGTCCCAGCCCCATCCTATTCCTGTCCATCCCTCCACCCGTCTATTACAGTCCAGTCTGCCCCCAAACCGCCGAAAGATGCGATACGTACCATGGAGGTCTCACCTCCGTCAACAAGGCAGGGCCTGTGCTCTCGATACTATATGCAGAGTAGAACTGTATGTACTATACACACCAAGTGCGTGCCCGCGGGTACATACCGTGCTCAACCGTGGTTGGAAGTGGCACACCCAGTACCTTGCGTAGCCCCCCTAGTACCCCCCTCATAAGTTCCGCTCAGCTCATTACCGCACAGTTTCACTGCAACTGTACGCGCATGGTACACCCGGTCTGGGTGGGAGCTTGCGAGACAAGGCGTAGAAAGGGGGCGGAGATGGGAGTGGGGGTGCCACCGAACTGCGACAGGGAGGTACATCCCATGTACCCGAATAACCCGCGATACACCATCCTGTTGTACCCAGGATGCTGCCAAATGTATGGGTGATGAAGAGGGGGGATGTCTCACGAGGGAACGGGGATCTCCTCCTCTGTCATCATAGGGAAGGTCGTAATAGCTTGGAGCAAGCCCAGCCTCGGTGACCACCTAACCCCCGCCAGCCAGCCCAGCCCCAGACGACGCCTCCATCACCAATAGCCTCCAATATCGCACCAACTCGCCCTGGTACGTAACATCCGCCTGCAGATTGTATGGCGTCCGATGTACACAATGCTGCACATCTCCATTTCCACTCCAAGCCTCCAAGTCGTGATATCCATGCATCTCATCTAAGACACACCTCAAAGACAAAAGCCGCGACAAACTGGCATGACCGGAACAGGCAATCACCAAACCTCTCAGACCCGCGTCTCCCCCCCGAGACATCCCAAGCAAACCCGACCCCGAAGCTCCATCTGCAGTCCCAGACCCATGGGGCCGTCGCTGTGTCGTGGTATGACCTGAGTCGTCGATTATGGATTCCACGGCATGCAGCACGGCAACAAATCATGATATGGAAGTAGTCAGCCAGCCAGCGGTTGCCCCTTCGATAGAGCATGGGGGCGAGATGCTTAGCCCCAAGCAACTGTACAGTACGTACTGGGCCAGCCATACTTTCGTTACTGCTGCACAGTCAGTTAGTACTACGTGGCGCGTGGGTGGACCACCAGCCCCTTCCTTACCGCCCACGCCCAGCCAAAAAAAAAACGATGAAGCGGCCCAATCCCTGTCTCTTTAGTGCTCGAACTTTCACATCCCCCATCCACCACCACCCTCATTTGCACACAATTCTGATCACCCCTGCTCCACACACCGGAGGTTCCTTCGGATCTCAGCCGTCATCGTCCTCCACACCACACCCAATATATCACGAACCAAGCTGCCCCGAGAGGCGCACGACAGCAGGGTTCCAGGCGTGATCGGCCTGACTGGTGGTGCGTAACTCATGCGCCCTTCGTACAGGTCGTGAGGATCGATGTGTGTGTGGTTACTAACCATGCAGCGTCAGAGCACATACTCTTCAGCGCCTCACCTCACGCAATGCACATGCTTCAGGACACCGAGACGAGAGGGTGGTGAGTGGCCTTGGTTCGCCCCTCGCACACATGGCTGGGCTTCATCGGTGTAATCTGCATACTAGGCTGAGGCAGAAGAACCATGCTCGGTGAAGCCCCTATGGCCGAGCACGCTGTGCACGCTTACATGACTTCGCGCCTGGTGCGCCCGCTCGCTGATCAGCCTCCAGGCAGAGAGAGTCATGCTAATCAAGTCGCAGCTCCACGATGCGACATGACCCATGCTCCTGTACATCACATCTTCTTGTACATCCACCCCATCTGTACGCGGCTGGGCGTGGGATCTGTCGGTGACCACGCAGATCTAGCCGGAAGCAAGCACAGGCCGCGAAACGGCTACACGTCGGTGGAAAGGTAACTAATTGTACTGTAGTATGGTGGTAGAGTACTGGTGTCCTGTAGGGCCATGTAATTACCCGTAGTTGGACGTGGCTGCGCTAAACTGGATAAACACCGGCAGGCGTTGCGCCCACGACGGCAGGAGGCAGGGCAACGGCAGGGAGGAGTCAAGCAAGCAAGCAACGAAGGAGTTGGTCGTGTCTTGTCTGTCCCCTTGTTACCCAATCTCGGTCCACCTTTTGTCTCGCCAACCCGCGTAAGCGCATGGACGGTTTCGAGACGAGAGTGAAAATCGGTGCAAGGTGCTACCTCGTACATTAGCTGAAGATGACATTTCCTATTTTAGCGAATTAGCGAACCTTTTTCACGATCGACACGGCCGATTTTAGTGTCACTAAAACGGACCCTTGGACCAGCGCCGGATAGAGTGGCTGGCAACTGAGTGGCTTAGGTGGTAGGTGGCTGGGCAGGAGCTCAGTTCACGGAAGTCGACCGACTGTGTGTTTGGGTGGGACGGAGACCCGGTGGGACGAATCGCATCGGCCGGCTCGAGGTGCGAGAGCCAACGCGAGCGATCTCCGCTCATAACTCGTGTACCTACTGCCGCCGTCCCGTACGGAGCGCGGATCGAAGCCTCATTTCTTCTCTGGGGCAAATATCCACCACGAATTCACTTCGTATGCACAATACTGGAGTCCTCCAGTCTAGAGGAACTCGGATAACGGAGATGGGGAAAAGCAACAATTGCCGCTTGCTTGGCTTTAACGAAAGCCACCGTCCACTAACTCTGTTCATCATCAGTCTACTGGCGCCCACAATACCAGAGCTAGATGCTGTAGAGTAAGGCCGCAAATGCGCAGCCAGGAGGCTCCTCTCGGACGTCATCTCGGTCAGTTCTAGTTCTCGCCGAACGGACCTGGTCGCTGCTTTCGCGGCGTCACCACCCATGCAGTGTCCAACATAGCCAACGGAGGGAAGGAGGGAGTAAGCAAGCAGGAATCCTTCCCTGATCAGCACCACGGGTTGGTTTTGGAATATAGTAATAGAGTAGTCATCCTCGCACAGCCCGCCATAAACTGACCAAAGATGCGGAATGCGGAATGGGATGATGCATGCAAACACCATACAGTACACATGTCCTCCTCTCCCGTGATGACCATCCGGAGAGCCCGTCTTCCCTCCTGTCTCGCTCCTGACTTCCACCACCACCACACCCCCCTACCGCCTCCTACCACCCACCCATAGCATCCGCCCGCCGATCTCCACAATTGGAAACTCCCGTCTCCTAACCGGCGACCAGCACCACGGTCCCCACACCTTGGCCCAGCACGGCGGCAAGGACATGGGAGGCCCGCCCACATGGTGGCGCACACATTCTAGCGCCCCCAGCGAAAGGAATGTGCCCTTTGCTCCTCCGCTCTGCCCCTCTCCGCGAAAAGCGCTTTGACACAAAATGGGATTGTGCGTCGAATTTTTTTCGCCACCCCCCCGCTTCAACATGTGGATGGTGGATACGTGAATGGCATACTATCCTTGCATACGGCTGCATGTTGGAGAGCGGTTTGTTCGCCACGATGCCAATCTTTTGAAACGGATTCCTGGATTTGAAATCCTGCCGAGTAAGGAGGGTGACAGTTAGTCAGGTCCTTCCCTTGCTGGCTGGCTGGATGTGCTCTCTCTCCACTGCCAAGGTCTGGTGAGGATCAGCGGGTGTTGGCATTTTGTGGTCTCTCATATCCGCGGAGGAATGACTCCAGAGTGCTGAGCCCATAATGTGATGTGAGGTGCGGTGTCTTCACGCAGGTTCCAAGTTAATCACTCAGCGGCCAATATCCGATGAGGCACACGCGATGCTACTGCACTGTACCTACTCTAGTAAGACGACACCGTTCGTTGGCAAGAAACCTGTCTTCAAAGTCTGCTCTAAAAAGGTAACTCTCCCCGCCGATCGCCGACGACTGCTCAAACATCACATCGAACACCTTTCCCATTGCGGTAACCACAGCCCTCAAATAAAGCACGGCCTGGAATTTCGCGAAGCGGATGAAGGGGACCATGCATGCATACATGATCGAGATAATGCGTTCTCTTGGGTAAAAGGCGAAGATCCCTGCCCGTTGGCCCCCGAACTCGCGAAAGGACAAAAAATGTGAGATTTATTTTGGTACAGACCTTTTTACCGACTGAGCAGGCATCTAAGCAGGCATTGTTGGGATTGTTGGCGTGAAGATCGTCATGAAGGTTTTCGTGCGACGCTTCGGAAGCGGGTTTCAAAGGCCAAGGGCGGACCTGCGCTGCGAAACTGCGAGTACACTCTATTGTAAGAATCTCCATTTCGTCACATTTGATGCTAGACTGAGCGGCTACTGCATGAATGCAGGAATGAGAATAGCTAGACATATTGAAAGCACGGCGGATTTGACAAGTTTGTTTGTTTTACTGTAACTTACTGGTCGTATACCTACCGCCCATCACACCATGAACCTTGATCGTGTGCCATTTGAGTCTCGGAAGCCAGAAACGGGTCTTATTATTGAGCATTCCACACATCTTTCTTGTCTTAGCGGATCGGGCGGCCCTGGACTAATGGAGTGCGGTCCGACGGTGTCGTTGGGAGGTAACTGTGTACAGTGTGAATAGTGGAGAGTGGAGTATTGTAAAGTAAGAGAGCTGGTCATCGTTGTTCCCGAACCCAGCCAAAGGGTTCTCGCATGGCTACTGGGTCGCTGCTTGCAACCCAATAATACCCTGTTTAATATGCCCTGTCATATCATACATATCATACTCCTACTATTGAGCAAATCATCACCTCGGTCTCCGTCTGTTGGATCCCGTCTCATCCCTATTGTCCTGCCTGTGGTAAGGACTTTTCAATCAACTGCCATAGGCCGCTTTGGCCAAGCAACTCAAACGCGCATGGGTCTCAATTGCTGGGACCCATGTTGTGCAACAAACAGTACAGGCAGCAGTACCAAGGTGTTAGTTAGACTTTGACCTTGCTCCACAGGCTACAGTGCGTAGTTTCAACATTATTGGGCGCTAAAAAACAACGTTATCAAAAAAAAGAGACCGAAGGGGCACAGGGCTATTTAAAAGACGTATCACGAATGTATCAATACCACGGTGCACGGCTGGGGAGCACAGCTTCCAGCATCGCACGGAGCATGGCTCAGGTGTCGGCGCGCGCATTCTGGCCGTTGATGTCGCGAGCTGGAGCGAATGGGGATAGATAGTCTGACACACTCCTGTTATGCTGTGCTGTGGGATGTGATGGTCCATGTGTAAGCCGGTCCTTGCCGGCGTTGTGCCAGCGACAGCTGATGGATATTGTGCTGTACCATAGTACAGTACAGTACAGTAGTGTGGTGTTGGTGCAGAGTCCAGGAATGAGATGAGCTCGTTGCAATTCCCCGGACGCTCCGTGTTCGGCTGGATGCGCCAGCAATCAATCTGACAGAATTGCCACTTTATCAAATAGCAACGGCAGATCACGGCGACGCGCGCAGAGAGCGGACATGTGGAGGCGCACATGTATGTCCACGTCATGGTTCAATGTAATCTCCATCTTTTGAGTAATTCTCTGCACGGGGCGGCTTCAGCGGCATCTGAGCCATCCGATCTGATTGCCGTCAAACCACCCCACGGTCTCGCCTTGGCGGTCCCCATATCTCACACTGTATGTGTTGTACTGTACCTGCGAGCGGTCCAGCATCAGTAAGCCATGTTCAGCTGGGAAGGCAAAAATGCGGCCCTCACCGCCTACCCCAAACCAACCGGGCCCCAGCCGGTGACTCTGGCATCTCTGCCTTCTGTTTGGGCGATCGCGTCACGAAAGGGCGTCGATCAAGCGTCGCGCCGCTCCTGCATGACCGCCTAAATGCTGCTTTCTGACTCTCGCGGTTCCGCACACGAAATGGTGGCTGGCTAAGGTACGTAGTCACGACCGCTGCAGCGCGCTGCATCGAGGCTAAAAAGAAGCACGGTCTCCTGGACCACTCATCCGGTTTGCGCCTCTTTTGAGGGGGGTTCCGGGCTGACGACTGCACCAGGCCGCATCATCGGTGCAATCTGACTTGTTTCTCGGGGAGGGCAGGGTGGCGCAACCGCAGGCGCTGGGATTCCTTCGTGTGTGTGTGGTCGTGCGGTTTGGTGGTGCTTACGTCGTGCGGAAGATGGGAATTACTCCACGAATCCAGATATATCCACATGTACTCTGCCGTATACCGTACCACCTTACACCAACCATACCACACCGAGGCTTACTGAGTATGGAATGTGGGGTGAGCTTCCTGCACATATCCACCACCCCTCCATCTCCGGCCGGAGAAAAACCATGCAGGTCATTTTCATCATACCCCGAGATTTCGTGAACGGCACGCCGATTTCTTTTTTCTTTTCTTTTTTTCGCCCTGCCCTTTTTCCTTGGGACTTGCCTTGTTGGGGCTGGCGGGGCACGGAGGGACCAAGTTAGAGCACAGCATTTCACAGATGCAGGGAGCGCCGAGATCGCCATAAATGGAGATTACTGTACGCTTCAGGACACGGGTCTCGGCGGTGGTGGTTGGAGCGCCGTCCGCCAGCCCGCCCGCCCAACCAGCCAGCGAGCGAGCAAACTGCCCAGCCGCCCAACGCGCTATTGCCCGTGGCTTGTGATGGGCGAGAGGAATGTGAGCGCCAGAGCCAACGCCAGCGCCAGCAGACTTAGCACCAAGGATATTATAACATGCAAGGAGATGCAACGATGCATGCATGCATTACTCCGTATAATACGTTCCCCACTGGACGTTCGTGCAACCCACCTTCGACTCTGCTTGCTTGACGCTCGCGAACTTAGCCTCCTTGTTGGACCAGCACACCCTGGTCTGTAAGTCGTAGGGCTTCTGCGCAGGTTGTTCCAGAATGAGCGCGTGAATTGACCCTTTGTCATTTCGGGGCTGGGGAGGGATGCAGACGATACACGTGACTGGTTCCTCGGAGCTATCACAGGCTCTCCAGATGAGAGCGAGATGAGAGTGAGGGGGTAGTGCAAGGTGGTGCAGAAGGAATGGACAACACCCTTGTTTGCATCTGCTTGCGTGGTGCTGGGCATGAAACGTCCATCGTAAATATCACAGGAGTTATTATTACACTCCCTTCCTTCCTGTACACCGCCGCCCGCTAGGTTGCTGAAGGAAGAACCGACGCCAGGCCGTGCCGTCCGTCTCCATTCATGCGATCGCTGTTTGACACTATGATGGTGTACAGTCAACCTACTTACCGTTCGTACTGTAGTACTATACAGGTCAGACAGTAGAGTAGCAGTACGGGGCGAGCGAGTACCGCGTTCCTTCCCTCCTTCCGCACTCCTTGCACTCCTTGCACCCTCACCCTCGTAACGGGCAATACGGCCAAGAGAGTAAGACTGTACTCATATAAAAATGTGCCCATTTGCATTTATGATGGTGTGAAGCCAGGACGGAGGATGTAGGGAAGGAAGGGCCCCTGATCCATCCCGATCATGAGCAGCAGGCTTAGAGGCTTAGAAAGCAGTTGCGTGTCACCTCGGCGCCCAGCACCTCTTCCCTCGTCCCTCCCTTGTAATATTCGATGTGCAAATGTGCATCACCCGGCCAGACCAGCCAGACCAGCCAGCTAAGACCGGCAGTTTCGTGTTTGGCTTGTGCGGGTGAGTGACTGAACGACTGAGTCCAGCCTCTTTCTTGGTATTGCCTATAGTACGCGTGTTCTAGTTCTTGTTCTCGTATTTGACGATCGACCGGTCTCGGAAGACAAAGGGAAAAGGAAGGGAAGGGAAGGTAGGTGTCTTCGTTGTAAACTGCCGCTTTTGTCCAACGACTGATGTGGTGTGTGTGTGGCTTTGCTTGCTTCTTGTGTGGCTTGCCGTGGCTTTATCGCTATGGCGGGGTCGTTTATCAGGCGGGGAGGTTCTGCGATTCTCAGCCTTGCGGGTTGTGGCCTCGCTATTGGCTGGAGACTGGGGAACCCTCGAATGCGACTCGACGATCTGGTATTGAATTTTGAAGCTTCAAGATTTGGGAGCAGGTGAGTAAGGTAAACTCTGTGCGTGAACTCCCTTTGTATGTTTAGTGACTTGTAGATAACTTCAAGAACGCCCATTCCAGCTTCTTTATTCCTCCCTGACCACTCGGACTCGCTAAAATGAAAGCGTGGGATATCCGTGCAAGGCTTTCAGTGCGGGGTGCTGCGTCATCAAAGCGCAACGTACATAGCAGCAGATAAACCAGCAAAAACGAGCTTAAGGAGCAACTCCTCTCGAATCTCGAATTGCTCTATTACAGGATGTGCTCGTGCTGCCCGTAGTCACCATGTCCAACGCTGAGATCCCTCATCGCGATGCCCGAGGGCGGGCCAAGTATGCGGGACATTTACATCCAACGCACAGCGAGGAGGTGAGCGCGTCTCTGTTCTATTATGCCAATATTCCTGCAGCTTGAAGCATATCCCGTCGTACGAAGCCGCGTATCAATTGACAGCCCAGCTAACACCCCGCCCACAGGACCAGTACTCCAGTGATGATGACTCCCAGCATCCCCTCGAGGTTCGCAGGCCCCCCCCCCACCCCCATTGAAAAGCGCATCAAGTCTAACAAAGGATACGCAACAGGTAGTCTTCAATGGCGAGAACATGCACCGTCGGAAATCCTCCCTCGTCGCCAGCGACCCCCAGCTCCACAAACGCACCGCATGCTTCGTGCACGCCCTCCTCGACGATCAACACCACGACGAGCACTATCACAACGGCCATCTGGACGGCATCGCCGAAGCCACGTCCCCCAGTCTGGCACAGGACCAGAAGCAGGAGGGGGACGGGGAGGTAGTCGAGCCCAAGCTTGTCCCCCCCCAGGTGCAGCTTCACGAACCGTGGGTGACCTCGCCGAGGGTCACGCCGCCAGGGATGCACACCCCCGGCCAGCCCGACGAGCAGCTCTGGAAGACGACGCAGTCACGGCCCTCGGTATGCGAGAATATAGCTACAGATGCGAAAACTGCGGATGCGAAGGCCACTGAGGTGTTGTCTGACGCCGTGTCGCATTCGCGGCTATTGACGAAGAAGCAGTTGAGCGATATGGCATGGGGCGTGCGGGAGCTGAGTAAGAGGCTTGGGAGCGTGAATCTCAAGGTTAAAGTGAAGTCGGTGTTTATCCTGACGAAGGCTCATGATGAGTCGTTGGTGGGGAATACGAGGGAGATGGCGAAGTGGCTGTTAAGTAGGGATAGAGGGGTCGAGTATGTGGTGTATGTGGAGGATCGGTTGAGGAATAATAAGAATTTTGGGGCGGATACGCTGGGGGAGGAGCTGGATGAGGGGAATGGGAAAGTGGCGCCAAATCCTAGTAGGTTGAGGTACTGGACTGAGGAGATGTGTCGGTCGCGGCCGCAGACGTTCGACTTCATCGTCACACTTGGAGGGGACGGCACGGTCTTGTACGCGAGCTGGCTGTTCCAGCGTATCGTTCCGCCGGTCCTGAGTTTCGCACTCGGCAGCTTAGGGTTCCTGACGAAGTTCGACTTCGAAGACTTCCAGGGGACGCTGACTACAGCGTTTAGAGATGGCATCAAAGTGTCGCTGCGTCTGCGGTTTGAGGTCACGGTCATGAGATGCCAAAAAGGAAAGAAGAGGTTGCTTCAGCACGATGATGGCACGACCGAGGTTGTAGCTGCGGATGAGGGCGGGGAGGATGATACCTCCCATCGCGACCTCGTGGAGGAGTTGGTCGGCGAGGAGAAGGACGATGAGAGAACACACAGGCCAGATGGCACTTACGAGATCCTCAACGACATCGTCGTCGACCGCGGCCCCAATCCCAGTAAGCCCTCACTCCCCCCCATCAACAGCCAAATAAGCTAATCCACCTTTCCCAGCCATGTCTTCCGTCGAGCTCTTCGGCGACGACGAGCACCTAACCTCCATCCAAGCCGACGGCGTCTGCGTCGCGACCCCCACCGGCAGCACAGCCTACAACCTCGCAGCCGGCGGCTCCCTCTGCCACCCCGAGAATCCCGTCATCCTCCTGACCGCCATCTGCGCACACACTCTCTCCTTCCGTCCCATCATCCTCCCAGACACGATCGTGCTTCGCGTCGGCGTGCCGTACGACGCGCGCACGACGAGCTGGGCGAGTTTTGATGGCCGCGAGAGGGTGGAGCTGAAGGCCGGGGACTATGTCACGGTTAGCGCCAGTAGGTATCCGTTTGCGAATGTGATGCCGAGTGGGAGGAGGAGCGAGGATTGGATTAATAGTATTCGGGCGAAGCTGGGGTGGAATACGAGGACGAGGCAGAAGGCGTTTGATAAGAAGTGAAGAGGCGGACTATGGGGGGGTTATATATGAACACTATGGGAAATATTAGGGGCTGGTCTGTGGTGGAGCGCTTTTGGTTTTATATGTAGCGGGATAGAAATTTAGAATATGTTTTTCGTATTT